>JASFCY010000425.1:0-10215 GCA_036940585.1 Cyathus olla
GCTAGAGTAGAAAATCTGTTAACCCAGCCTCTAGAAACAAGGGCGTACGCCACGCTCACATTCATCTGCTCCTCCGCGAGCCTCCTAGCCTCCAACGCCTCGACCTGCTTGTCATCGACCAAGATCATCTTTGGGCTGTATGGGTAGGGTGAAAGGGTAGGAAAAGGAGTAAGGAGCGCTTTGGATCCTGCGAAGCTAGGTAAAGGAAACAGTTCTCAAAAGGCTGAGAAATAGAAAGACATGAGCGCTATTTTGGGTCGTCGTTCCCTGCCCATCACCGAGCTGGGAAGAGTGTGACCAAAATTGATGTGACATAGGCTGTGACTGAGAGTTTGAGGTAAAGCTGAGGGTGACGAGGTGTGAGTTGGGTGTAACTTGAGACTTCAACAGTCCACCACCTCTTCAACACCATCTCAACAACCTTCGTGGGTTGTCTCTCGTCTGTTTTTATTACATATTTTCCAACCCTTCTCCCCATTGGAAACTTCTCCTCATTTTCTTCATCCTTACGAACTCTTCTTTATCTTTCTTCCGTTGTTTCGCTCCATTTAGACACTATTCCGCCTCTCTCATCTATAAAAGCCCTGTATTTACACCTTAGCAATACAGTGAAGATTCCCCCTTAGTCTCTCATCCTTAAGCTTTCTCTCCTGTGTCTTGTAGAGCAGGCGTTCTACCTGCACATCAAAACGACCCATTCGACGAATTTGCTAAATAACATCACATCATCACGTGACCCTCGGTTCGACACATCGGCGTCCCAACAAGATAGCCCAGCACATTCATTTCCCCGTCTCCTATACCTCTTGAAACACCCGTTCACTCGCCCCAAGCACGCCACTATTTACTCCAGACAGTTCTTCTCTTTTAGGTATATTCTCCCCTCGGCTTTTCATGTATAAACCATGTATCTACACCTTAGCAATGCAGTGAAGTTTACCCCACAGTTCGGATACCTTAAGTATCTCGCTCACTGCTTCGTCATCGTCTCGTTTTGCTGCTAACAAGACAGAACCACCGCCTTAGGACAACCAAGGCAGACGGATGTCTTGCCGACTCGTTTCTTTGTTTTAGGTACACACCAGCACGTATCCTGCCTTACAGTCTTTTCATCGTCGTTCCGCAGCTCGATTGTGTCCGTTCTCTTCCAGTCTCACTTGTTTCCTCTCAGAACTTCTTCGAAGTTCATCCACTCCCGTTTCGTCACTATCTCATTTCTATTCATAACTAATTACACTACAAACACCTTAGGACACCCAAAGTCAGACGGACGTCTCGATTGACTCGCTTTCTTTGTCTCTGGGAACATGCTGCCTTGTTTCCTCCTTTACATTTTAAATGATTTCCCTTCAGACTAGCTTCAGCCTTAGCCCTTGGAAGTTGGAAAAATTTAATTCTATTGGAACTCGAAATAGCATACCGTATGTATATATATCTGTATGTATCAGCCTTTTTCCAACAGCAACGTGAACGTGTGAAACAGCTGATGCCACGGCCTGCATCATATCTCATGTTATGATTGTTGATTCCCGGTGCTTGTATCCATACCGTCACTTGTCCCCAGCTTGTACCACTATGCCAACTTTAATCAGCGCCCATGATTTTGTTTTGCACCAACTGCATGCGGTGGAAAACACTACTAATATTCATCAAGGAGAAACAGGTGAAACATATCACTTTACTTCTGTCAGCGACGAGTGCGCGTTCACACTTGATCTACAGAGTTTAATCGCCTAGTAAACACCGCTTGCCTAGGAGCGGGTCATTAATCAGCGGAACGTTCTGATGCCCCGAAATGCTATCCCGAAACGAGGGAGGCCGTTATCAGCGATATTATGAGTTGGGTTATGTCAATAGACCCCACAGAGAGGATTATGTGGTTAAATGGTCCTGCTGGTGCAGGAAAATCATCCATCACTCAGACTATTGCTGAAATGTGCCACAACGACAATAGGCTTATATCTAGTTTCTTCTTTTTGAGGACAGCTACCGGAACCGGAAGGGACGACGGCAATAGGCTGATTCCCACTATTGCCTGTTGTAGAGTAGCTGTTCTGCCTGCAGTGCGAAACGACACATTTTACAAGTCCGCAAACACGATTACATAAGCACGCGTTTGTTTCCTCAATGCGTACCTTCCTCGCGTGCGTACCTCAAACTCCTCCATTCTCCCCCTTGCTGTACCTCCGTCCCCGTCGTCCCAAGCCCGCCACCAACATTATAGAATCGTTATCGAGCCCTACGCGATGCCCCCAACATACACCCGCACCGGCAAAACCTCCAAATGTCATCAAGACCTCAACAACCCACCACTTCTTCAACACCATCTCAACAACCTTCATGGGTTGCCTCTCGTCTGTCTTTATTACATCTTTTCCAACCCTCTTCCCCCTTGAAAACTTTCCCTCATCCTTACGAACTCTCCTTAATTTTCCGTCCATTGTTTCGCTCTTTTTAGACACAATTCCGCCCCTCTCATCTATAAAAACCCTGTATTTACACCTTAGCAATACAGTGAAGTTCCCCCCCTCAGTCTCTGGTTCTCAAGCGTTCGTCTCTGTGTCTTCTTGTTGTCATATTCGTGTCTTTTCGCTCTCAGACTCTCTCGTTGTCTCAGAACTTCATTTGAAGTTCATTCACTCTCGTTGTGTCGCTGTTTCGTTTCTATTCATTACTAACTACACCACAAATGTCTTAGGACACCCAAAATTAGATGGATGTCTCGACTGACTCGCATTCATTGTCTCTGGGAACACGCTGCCTCGTTTCCTCCTTTACAATTTTCATACTATACTACTTTTCCATGTCTGATACTACTTTTATAAGCCCTGATACTACTTCTATAAGCTGCAAGAACAACCTTCTTGGTGACATCTTCTGAAAGGTGTGTAGGAGTTTCAGACATCAGGGAGTAATGAGGAAGGAGGAGTGGCAATAACAAGTGGGAGAGATAGTGATTTGGTTAAGATTTCATGATGAAATTACAGTAATTACTAATGTTACATGCTATGTGACTATGTGTGACAGGCCTTCCTAAGCTCTTGTTAATCTGTGCTTAATCCCCAAATGCTTGCTCTAAGCTGTGGGGAAAATGGTTCCCACAGCTAACCTGCTCTAATCTGAATGCTTTTCTACTTCAAAGAGTTTTATAGAGTTTTGTACTTGGTCAAAGAAATAAAGAGTCTAAGTATCTTAAATACTAAGGAAGTGATTTGAGAACTTGAGATTCAAGAGTATTTGACATTGTCTTAAGATGCACAAGGGGTGTTTGCTTAGAATAAAGATAGCATTTTGGTATAAGAGGTAGCACAGAGAGTATTACTTCAAATTTCGCATTTTTCAATATATTTAAACTTGTACAATTTTTAAAGAGTCTAAATAATGAAATACTCAGTCTATTTGACACTGATAGATCACAAAGGCATCCAATCAACTTAGCCAGACACCCCATTTCAACATGCTATGATACAGTTTGATGGCAATACAAACCTGAATTCACACACTACAGATATGTCTGAAATCTGGACTTTGGAAATGTAATGTCATGCATGCTTGATGAGTACTCAGCTTATCAGTTGGAGATTGAAAAGGATAGGCTGAGCAGGCACTTCATGCCCCAATGTGCTCTGCAACAAGCTACCTTTGTACCACTCACCTTGCTCCACTTTCCCTCTTGTTTTTGTTATTTATTACTTCAGCTTTTTGTTCCCTCAGAAGTATCTTGATTTATTGGAGTGTCTTCGGAATTTTCCTGTTCCGCTTGAGATAGAGCATCCTATAGTAGAGCTCTTCCAGTACATTGATAACATGATCAGGAAAAGAATTAAATTTATAGCAGAATGAAGCATTACTTTAATTTTCTGAGTCAGAGGAAGAGGAAGGGGAGGAATTTGAGTTTGATAAATTGCAGTCAAAAGTTGGCCTACTAGAGTATTTTGGCTTCTTTCTCAGCAATAACACTTATGATAAAAGCATATATAAGTGTCTTTTCATATTTCTAATGTTCTTTAGTATTAAGGCATGGTATGTAAGGGAGAGAATATTCAAAACTGGATCTTAAGTTTAATGACAGCTTTTAAATGAATTTAAATACATATCTTCCTTATTTTCTTCATAAAGGTAAGTAAACTCTTGTTTTCATCTCTAAAATTGATATATATCATGCTGTATATAATAGTTTTCTACATTCGAAGATTGGAGGTAATAGACTGTCTGTATACTGAGATATTTGGGAATATATAAAATTTTCAAACACTCATTATATTTCAAATACCCATTACATGATAGTAACCCAACAGTGATGGTTGTTGTATGAATAGGTTGAATCAATAACTAAATCAGTCAGTGCAGTGCTCACTAGCACTGTTGACATTTGAGCAATATGGAGAATATATAATTAGGGCCTGTTTATAACTGCAGATAGAATCTGTAGTTAGTAGTTACACTTACTGAACAGGCCCTTGAAAGTGGAAAAGTGTCATAACCATGTCAGCCCCACCCAACCTTTTCCATTTATCTCCTATCTGCTTCTTATATTCTCCAGCTCACCTCCAATTCATCCCTTTCTCTGACTCTATTTTATCTCCAAGTATTCTCTGACTTTTCCTTATGTTTACTTGTTAGTTTTTACTTTTCATTTTTAGTAGTCTTGACATTGCAAGCATTCCTTGATATTTATTACTTGTCATTATTCTGTGGTGTTGTTCATATTTCACTTAGATTACTTATCATGAGTTTCACTTGCTCTGTGCATTTCTACCTCTGATATGACTCTTGGTTTCAGCCACTAGTATAGCATCTAGTAATACATCTCCCTATGTTCTCTGAAATTTCAGAGAATAATTTGTATATAAACTGTACTCTATACTTTGTACTTTCCTCAGTTTGAAATCAATAATGTTTCTGCATTACTTCTACTTCATCTCAGACTTTCCTAAGTTAACTCTTGCATCTCCTGTTCATCTCCAACTTCATAATATTGGCCTTTGAAAGGTTGACCTAGCATCATTACTCTTCTCCCTCATCTCTGACCTATATTCAACTCATGTCTGAAATACAGAACTACCAATGAAGACTACTCAGGAGGCACAGCACATAAGCTGAGGCCATGGTTCATCTTGTTTATCTCTGACAACATCTTCACTTACCTCCAGTGACTTCTGATTCCACAATGTGACACGGAGTTCAATACAGGACATGAAAAAAAGCTTAAGTATTCTTATATCCATTACCATTGTAGAGCAGGCCATCTGCCTGCACTACGAAATGGCATATTTTACGAATTCCACAATCACCATTCTGACCGTGCTTATGTAAGCACGCCACACCCTAACAACACTCAGCATTTTCAAAATTTCTTGATGTTTTCTTCATTCTTCCCCTTTTTCCTTTCCCCCAAACTCTAGACTTCCTTTAGTTTTGGTTTTACTGTACTTTCCCTCTTTTAGGTATTTGTTTTGCTTCATTTTCTAGTATATAAACCTTTGTATCTAGTCCCAGTGGGATCATTGAAAATCCAGCTTAGTTTCTCCCTGTCTCATGCTCACATTCTAAGTTTCTCACCCTCAATCTTACTCTCTTTCATTTTCTCTTTCTCTATTCTCTTACTAATTGATTTACTACCTTAGAACACCCTAGACCAGATGGATGTCTTGGTCAACTCACATATAAATTTCTTTGTTAGGATGCCAGCACAGCTTCCTCTACACCATGTAAGTAATATATAAGTGTGGGAGATTTGAAAGAAGAGTTGTATTAGATATTAACTATAAGAGTTTGTCAGGAAGATGTTAATATTGGAATGATAAATCAATGGTAAATATACATTTAAGTATCAGACTGTAGATAGGTTTGAAGAGTTTTCAAAGAGTAAGCCAAGAGGCAATATGGAAACAATATAAAGATGAGAAGGTAAATTTGAGATGTTCATAAGCAACCTATAAGAATGCCAATCTCTGAGTGAATGCATGCTAGAATTGGAAGGAGGTTGAAAGGCCATGATACATATGATTTAACTTCTTTTAAACCACAAAATATATAACTATAAATTCTGTTTGGGTATTCACTGTTAACAGATTCCAGTTTTTGACCTGTTGGTATGCTAGAGTAATGCCATTCAAGAGACAAGTTGGGGACACTCTAAAGGTGATGCAAATCAAGATTCTAATCCAAATGTGAATGAGAAGGGTGGAAGGGTGATTATATGACAGTCAAATACAACTATACTGATTTGCACAGCATCAAATTTACTGCCAAAGGTCAATTTGTTTAGGTCCCCAAATCCTACTACCTTAAAAGGTAGTGGGAATTACATCTAGGCTCCCATGGATATATTTGAGTCTGAGTTTATCATTGGGATGATTGCTCCACTTTGGAAGCTAATAGTGCCTGGAAAGTATAAGCAACCAAAAGAATTGGTTGTGTTGGTAGCTGCTGCAGTGAGACTTTTCCTTGCCTTTTCCTGCTCAGGTTGTAGGCTCACATATTCACACTCTCTTGCAGGTTGAGCATACCTTCAACTGCTACACTACCAGAGATTACATCATGCCAGAAGTTTTTCATAACAACAAGATCAAGTAATTGGTCAATGATTACCTGCAAATCTTGGGGGATCTTTCTCAGAGATGGGGTTACATTGATGGGCAACATGGGTGATCATGTGACAGTATTGACAATGTGAAGTTTGGGTGCAAGAAATGGTGAGCAGGGGGGTAGGATACAATGACTGAAGAGGGAGGATAGATGGCAGCACTGCCATAGGGTGCTGATGGGCAGTTATTTGGCATATGGAACAATAACAAAGGCAGTGGAAAAGTGTTCATTACCTGTTGCCACCATTGCCACTGTAATGCCTCATGTGCATCCAGGCATAAAATTATGCATTTTTTTGTAAATCACAATGTAATAATTATACATATTGAGAAACCCCAGATAACAAGTAAAGATCCATAGATTGTACTCTGGTGAATATGAGAATCATTATAACAATGAATGAGATTTTGCTTTTTCATTGCTTACATGGCTAAGTTCATTGCATAGTAAAAATCTAGAGTGGTGTAACTGCACAAATGAATAAATCAGTAAAGTTAATAAATGAATACTCAAAAAGACAAAGAAGAAATATTCAATAAAAATATATTCAGCACAGAGTTTCTACTCTCTGTAGCTCAAACCAAAGGAGAACAATATATACATATTATTTACAAATTAATCACCATAAAAGAATAAGAGAAATCCATTAAAAATTAAAGAATTTCCACAGAGCTCAATTCTTGACCGATCCGGACGTCCTTGGGCTCGTTCTAGAGCTATGACTAATCTAAAGACATCCACCATCGAATCCGAACGAAATTCCCGAAGCCCGACCGAAGAAATAGCAAAAATACCTAAAACACCGGACTTTTGGGTGGATTTACCTAGAGTACCAATGATAAGACCTGTTTTATGAGAAAGGTTACTAAGATCTGAGTCAGCCAGACTATTTTAAGCTTCGGGCTTACTCATCCACTTACCAAGCTTACACAGATTACAAAGAATTATTACAAATCTGTTTTACCTGTACATATTTAGTAGTTTTAGGTCTGGGAACTTGTTTGTAATCAGGCTCTCCTATTTGTATATAAGTAGGGTAGTTTGGAGGTTGGAAAGCAAGCAGAATCTCGCCTATTCCAGCACAAGTACTAAGGGAGTAGCTGTGGGTAGTGGTACAGATGGCTTTTCTGTTTCAAAGAGATTTTACAGAGTTTTACAGAGTTTTGTACTTGGTCAAAGAATTGAAGAGTCTAAGTGTCTTAAACACTAAGGGAGTGATTTGAGAACTTGAGATTCAAGAGTATTTGACATTGTCTTGAGAAGCACAAAGGGTGTTTGCTCAGGATAAAGCAAGTATTTTGGATTCAGAGTAGTACTGAGAAGTAGTACTTCAAATTTCACATTTTTCAATATATTTGAACTTATACATTATCTAAAGAGTCTAAACAATAAAATCCTTCATCTATTTGACACTGAGAGATCACAAAAGACATCCCACCAACTTGCATTTTTAAGGAGAGTTTGTGTAGAGTTAGGAGTAGTGTTTAGCTGGCTCATAAAGTCATAGCATTTTGTTTCTAAGTCAGAACCAGATACCTCATTTCACCACCACCAAGCATCCTTATATTTAACAATATCTCCCTCATATTAAACTAAATAATATTACACTTTTCTACCTTATTAGACTTTTTGACTTTTTTGACTTGTACAAGTCAAAAAACAGTCCAAAAATGTCCAAAAAAGTAAATTGCTGATTTACTGATATACTGATTGAAGTCAAAGTCAAGTTAAAGTGTTTATAATGACAATCAGTACTGGTAGTAAACTATATGAGTGTATTCTTTACCCAGTGTGTTATGGCTTCTTCTTTCATTTTTACTGGGCAGGTTTTCCTTCAAAACTCAAATGCAATTTCAATGGCTGTCATTGTTGGCTCTCAGTTTCTGAGTACTTATGTAAGTATGGGAAAAGCCAATAGCTCAGCTGGCTTTGAGCTAAGCCACAGCAATACTACTCCAAGTAGTCTTGACCCAAGACCATCTATGTGTAATGTGACTGTGGGAAAGGTACTTATTTGAGCCTAGCATTGGCTGAGCCATTGATGTCCTGAAATAGACTGCCCCTTTGTAAGTTAGTCTGGAGGGATACAAATGTATGCAAAAAGAATGAGCACACCTATTTTTTAAGCATCCCCATTTTATTTTTGCTATTTTGATTGCAATAAATGTCTGTTCTTCATGAAACTTTGGATACATATGTAGTATATATCATAGTACACTATTGTAAAAATAAACAAGACAGTGATCATGCTTTTAGAGCTTGCAATAGAAAAGTAATTGTGTTACTAATTTTGTAAAAGTATGGTATACTATTCAGCATACTGGTGAAGAAATAGCAGCCATATTGGTATGATACTAACACAGTATACTCTATTATCCAAGCTAAAATGATATGTAGAGTCACAGGATTGTAAGGCTAGTATGTGGCTAGAGATATGTTAAGGAAATATGGATATCAGATAGAGGGTGATTTTAGAAATAAGGTAATATCCAGCCAGCCAGTATAACTATCATTATAAATTAAGATGGAATATAAGCCAAAACCCCAGTGGTATATATATATATAATCCCACTATCCACAGTGCATATGAAAGCTCAGTATACAACTATCAATTTCAGAGACATATATTAAATGGACTGAGAATGTTCTGTAGAAATAATCCATATCAACTTACCCTATTTGCTTGAAAGTGTGGGATGTGGTGGCATGGCATCTATGGATTGTATGTTTGGAATTTAGTAGTCCCAGGGTATCTACAAGCTAAGATAAACTGCTTCAAACTTACCTATTTTGCCTAATTTTTCGCTTTTTATCTTGATTTTACTTAAAATCAGCACATTTCAAACATATATCTCCAGAATGTACTGAGAGATTCTCAAACAGATAATTTTATGATAATTTTATTGCTAATTAGTATATGTTCCTCATTCCTTATATTGAAAATGCTCCTGGTTACTATTTCAATAATGGAGAAAGATTTGGTGAAAAAATAACATTATGACAAATATTAATACTTCTGTATTCCAACTTTCCTATTTGTTATTTGTATTACTTTTTTGATGTATTATAGCATGGTATATATAGTATATATATATGAAAGCTTGTGAAGATTGCATATATAGTTCAGCCAAAAATGCAAAATTGAAATGGGGATCCATAAGATTGGTATGTTCATTCTTTTCACATGCATTTGTATATATACAGTTAGACCTCACTTACCCCATAGGGGGTGTATCCCATAACCTCCTAGAGTCCATGGTTTTGTCAATTCACTGAGTCAGTGGGCAGGGAATTTAAGCCCATACCCCATGAATATGTAATACCACATAGTACATACCTTTTTTGGAAAAAAACCCCATAGTTACTGCTTATTTTTTATACTAGATATGCACAAATAAAGTCTAAAAAATTATCAGAGAATCATCATTGTGATCTGTGGCATTCAAGAATGTTAAGGAACCCCAAAAAATAACCTTTTTGCAACAAGTATCTGTCAGGGCAATACTTAGACAAGACCACCTAACAATAAACAGAAGACTTAGGGATAAGAATCAATGACTAGGAAAAGTGGAAATCCTGAGAGATTGAAGCTGAGGAATGCCTACTGTACATGAGGGTTTATAT
>JASFCY010000427.1:0-10194 GCA_036940585.1 Cyathus olla
AAAGCATTAGTCAAAGCTAACAAAGGGATTCTGTCAATGGCTCCATGTGAAAAACTTCCATATGATCCTTATCCTGACGATTTCTATGATGGACTTCCAGATCCTTTTCAAGTATATGGATCCTTGGAGACAGAATTTTCTTATAATTACAATTTGTAATATATACACTTGTCAATATATCAATGAAGCTTTCACAGCATGTTATTACCTTGCTATATGTACATTGTGTGATTATATACATGAAGTTTATCCAGAAAAGATCACATTAAGTCAACTATAGCACATGTATCTATTTAGTCAAATTATTGTAGAGTCAGACTTCTGCTTGAAGGTTTCTTGTCAAAGAAATGCAAGCTGTTAGACATCCATCTAACATGTCCTGGGTCCTAGTGAAGTAGCTTCGAGAGTGAATGTTGGGGGGAAGCTAACTTGTATTGCAAACATGTACATAGACAACTTAAGTAGGTACAAGTGGTGAGAAAATATAAGGAACATGGTAAGGAAATGAAGAACACAACAGAGGCATGATTTAACAATTTCAGCAGTGCAGGTGGATTGCATGCTCTACATTATATGCATGTACACTGTGTGAGCATAAGGTGGTTATATGCTGTTCTTAGCATACACTTGGATGGTTAGTTGATATTCATAGTAATACATGTAATGTATGTGGTCATTCTTTAAAAGAACCTACAACCTCTGTCTGGATATGAGTATCAAGTAAGTACCAGATAAAAGAGTTTCATCCATACAATATAAAAATAAATTATAGCAGGTATATACTATCATATTATCATAATCCATTCCAAAAAGTTTGAGCCAATGCATAAAGATCTCATGAGTATATGATAGTGCAAGTATTTAGCATCACAATACTTCAACAAGCTTAAACACCTCTTCTAGTATGTATCCTCTAAACTGACTCAATTACAGAGAGAATTAAATAATAGGTATATTCTAATACTCTTTCCTGTCTGAATCCAAAAGATTTTGTGTCAATACATAAAAATCTGATGAGTATATGTTAATGCAAGTGTTTAAGAACAAGCTTAACATGGCATCACAATACTTCAATGAGCTTAAACACCTTTTCTGGTATGTATTCTTTTACTCTTGGCCAATCTCTTAGGTCTCTTTTATAGATTGTTCAAATAGACTGCATGTATCCTTCAGCAAGCATTTTATATCATCTCAGTAAGTATTTGGCCTTAAATAATCTTAGTACATATTTTCACACTCTGTATGTGCTCACCTATTTTAACAAGTTTACCAACATAATGGAAGCTATAGAGTACTTTAATACTACCTGCTAGACATGCAGCTATAATATTACATGTACTATGCATTCAAACTGAGAATGTATTCAGATGTAATGTCAATGTCTTCATGGTAGTGTGAATATAAGGTATTCAAGCAATATCATATTGACCTAATGCTATATTTCAGCAGTATTGCTATACAATGATTGAAAAACATTATATTAACAAGATCCACTACTAATTGCTAAGTGAAGAGCCACACATATAATGTAGAAGCCTACCCACTGTTTTAAACTATTCCATTTATGTATCAGTTATCTATGTTGCATTTGAAAAAAATCATGTAGAGTAGTCTGTAATACCTTACACTATAGTATGTAATACTTTTGGAGTGAAAAAAGGAAATACTAAGGTAGAAATGAAAAAGGACCAGCTCACCACCAAACATGATAATGGAATTAGCGGGGGTAGTTGGCATCATGGACAGAGTGGAATTGTTGTATTATGAAGAGAAATTGTGCAATTTTATGGTAGCAGTGTAATTATGTAAATTGTTGATTTCTCAAAGTGAATAATAGGTGGGTGGGGATGGGGTGGTGGGGGTGGGATATGAGAAAAGAGTCGGATAGAGAGTGGCAATTAAAGCGCCCTGCCGCCAAGTGTTAAAGTGAAGGATTGAACCTTGGTTGTATATTATCTATTTGTTATAGTTAGTAGTAATGATTAACTATAACTGATTCTCTTGTTAAAATTATTACTGCATAATCACAGAATTGAACCTTGACTATTTATTGTCCAGTGTTAAATCTGTTAAAATTTTTTGAATAACATAGATCAGAATAGAACAATATAGATTGGAGAGAGTGCCTGTAGAAACAAAGGCGATACAACTTATTAAAAAGCTGTTGTGGTTTAACATTTAAACATGGACTCTTCATTTTATGGAGAGCATTTTCATGTGGTTGTTGGATCTAAACTCCACTATGCATCACTCTATTTGTGTGGATTTTTTTATAACTAAGCAGAATAGGGACCACGATATAACTTACTACTAGGTTTTTTATAACAAAGTGGGAATAGGGTAATACAATACATAGCATTCCAAACCAAATAAAAAAAAGCCATTGTGGTGTAACGGTTAAATATGGACTCTTCAATTATTGTGTAGTCACTGGGTCGAACCTTGATTATGCATAACTCTCTTCACATGGATATTTTTTATAACCAAGTGGAATAGAGTACCATGATACATAGCATTCAGAACCATTTAAAGAAATGCTGTTGTGGTATAACAATTTTTAATGGAAGTACTTTCTCTTGTGCCAAATATTACTGTGTAGTCGCTTGATTGAACCTCTACTATGTATTGGGTCATCCTCTTTCAAAGTATTTAAATAATTCAATGGCAAATTTCTACAAAAATGGTCTAAATGCATTCAATCCGGCTTCCATTGAATTAGAATTTTTTTTGTTTTTTTGTTTAAGTAGAATAGAGTACAACCATATACATAATATTAAATATCATCACCAACTAACAAATCCACTGGAATTTCCACCCCCTGCTTATGCAGCATTTCTACCAGCTTCCTATTTTTCTCCTTTGTTTTTTCCATGTCAGTGCAAAGCTTAGCTGAATCGATGTACTTTGCTTTCTTTAAAGAACCTACAAGTATCTGAAAACTTGTCACAATGTCAAGTGCTTCCTCATCAGCCACTTCACAAAGAGACCCTGAAGTGTAGTGTATTGCACCTGCAGCTTCCCCACTATGCTGGGCAAGTAGTATCATCCAAGATTTCATTTCCATAGCCAACCACTCGCACTATAATTTAAATGATGATTAGATGGAAATAATAATATGGTAAGAATTATTTTACTTTTGTGACCAGTGGCCCTATCTCTCTATTAAACTGCTTTGAGGCCATTTTCTGCTCAAGTATTTCTTCACCTAAATGGACTGGCTGTTCAATCTCTATAATAGTAATAGCTGATGAAAAGCATAAAAACGAGATTTATTAGAGTGCTCACCATATGTTCTACTACCCCGTTGACAACCTATCACATATCCAGGGTGTTTTTTCTTTTCCTTATGCGTAACAAAGAAGGACCTTAGAGTGGATGTGCTTGCTCTCTGCTTTCCATGAGTAAGAGTGTGCAGAAAATAATTTTAAAAATTCTCACAATGCTAGATGCTGGGGTCTCTGAAATGGAAGATTTGACAACTGGATCTGCCACTATTCCCTTCAACTGATGTATATTTATAAATAAGGAGACATCATATAATCATATGGACAAACCAACAAAAATTGCTTTCCCACCTTGGAGTATTGGCACTCATCAAGGTATGGGTGCCCACTGCATCTACAACATTTACATCTTGTAGTTGCTGCAGGTAATAGTTGGTGAGGTTTTCTGGGGGCAGGTTTCTTTTTGGGTGAGTGACCCATAACAATGAATGCTGAGCAAAAGTGGAGGGGTGAGGGTGGGCAAGCATAGTGATGGTAAGAAAGATAAAATAAATTTACCAGGTATGCAAACAGATACCATTCATCTAAGTTCAAAATGGTTTCACTAAACTAGATTATGATGTAGTTTTGCTAAACAGTATTAAGTGTTAATCATGATTCACAATATTTCTAGTCCAATGTATGGTAGTATGAGATAATTATGTGTAAACATTCACAATTTCATCTTCCCACTTTGAATAGAATCTGGTATACACTATTTCTGTCGCAATGTCCACTATTCCTCGCATTCACTGTGTAACTTCCCAGCAGGATGTTAAACCAGAGAAGATTGTGCACATAAGGAATGTACATGATTCAACTCAAGATCATTCCCATGCAATAGCACTATTGCCACAGAAAAAACAGCAGATTGTCAGGGCCAGCAGACATCCAGGACAAAAGTGCCCCAAGGATGGAACCACTATTAATGTCAGCAAACTTCCTTTTTCTATTTCTTCACCAGATGCTTCAGACCCCAACCTAGGTATGAACATGTGGCATGAAGATTGTCCTCCTGGTGCTGTTGCAGTTGATGTAATGCCTCAAAATGAAGTTATCCAGGACAAATTCAACATAGATATTGGGCACAATGACAGCTTCCTTGCATATCAAGACTGTGTGGCATTTGATGGGGTTGGTTTTTACCAATTAAGTCAAGAGATTTTTGCTGTTCATGGTTGGGATTCTATTCATATGAAAGGAACCGCTGTAAGTAGAAGATTATTACTATTGTTATTTTTACTGAGAAAAACACAGACACATTGGTTTCATTTGAGATGGTGGCTAATAGATGGAAAAATGGCTGCCACTTGTGATTGTCCATCAGGACCATTGGGATGCATACATGCTCAATTCATGAAGTATTTTGGGAATGAGAAATTTCCTTGAGACAATTCCCTTCCAGCCAGTACATGTTACATTACCTCTCCAATAATAAAGCTAATATACTGAAATACAAGTATTATTGGACACCATACTATTCTTTCGAGAGGCCTCTGCTCATACCTCGTATCACTTATTTTCTGTGGTATCAGGGTCAATGACAGGAGGTAGAGTTATTGTATCTCATGATGGTACCGACAATGGCAATGGGACCTGGAATTGCAGAAAATGTAAATCGACACTTAGGTTGTGTGGACATATATTGAAAGCAAGGCACCTCCTTCAGAAACTTCTATGATGTGATGATACAGCACAGGATGAAGGAATTGAATCATATATGCTTGAACTTGAACTTGGTAAAATTACAAATCCAATTAGTTACATGTTATTACTAATAGCCCCAATAGCTCCTATTTCAGATCAAGTTTGATCCAGTTCTGATCAAGATAAAGTTGTATCTTATCTGCCATTAATGCCGCCCATCTGGGCAACTTTGAAAACAGATGCTGTTCTATATGAAAGAACATCAAAGCCTTATCTGCCTCCCCCTCCATTAATAAAATTGGGGAATTATACACAATGCACTTGTGGCTCAAATGAAAGCACTGGGACTGTGGTGGAGGCATATTGCACTGTTTATGGGTCCTGCAATGCACATAGGACCACGATTGAGCTTCGCCATTGCACCAAGTGTACATACACCCAATATGTTGGTCCAGACTGCCAAGATATTGGAATCCTTAACCTCAACAGCCATTATCTATTCACCCATGAGCTTCTGGACCGTTATACTACTGCTTTCTCAACATCTGAAACTCCATTCACATCTTTCCACACAGACATTGACTGCATCTATGTCAATTGCAGATTGGAAATTCCTTTTATCTCAGACAACTACCTCCATGGATCTTGGTTTGCTTATGCAGGTCTACTTGTCTTGGGAAATGATTTTTTGTGCAATATTTGTGGTCCTTCCCCTGAAGATGTCATCTTTGATGGTGTTTCGCTCGGTTTCAACAAAAAGCAAATTTGTTAGACACTAAAGCCTCCGACAGTCATATCCGAACATTCTGCAACCAAGAATTCGAAATATGTTAAGAATCAGTAACTTATTGAGGACTCAAAATTGCGGCAACTTGTGCAGAAGGTATTGAAAGGAGCATCTCTCTCGGATTCCACAGCCCAGAAGATAACCATAGAAGTCATAGCAACTGACAATGATGAGGCAGTTGAAGCAATCAAATCATCAAAAGAAATTAACAAAGAGAAAAAACTTGCCAAGATTAAGGGTTGTCAGAAAGATCTTCCAGAAATGAAATACAGATTAGCACAAGTGGATGAATATCTGGGAGTATTGATTGAAAGATTATTTGCAGAGGACTTGAAGACTTGGCCTCATAAAATTTATATTGACCTTCTTCTCATGGTGTGTACCATTTTTAGGTCCTTTACTCATGTTACTGATTTATGTTAGATTGCTGCAGAGGAGTCTGTAGCTCAGATGGTCAATCAATTGGGATATATTGCGCTCTGGAATTTTGTCAATGCACCTGATGACATCACTTTCTCAAAATTAGCAATCATTTCATTCATACAAGAGGTGCTTAAGGCCGAATGTAATACTTTTGGGAATTATACACCTGAAATCATTGGCGTCTGCCATTGGATACTGGAATGAACACACCATGTGCTAGAAAAGCTCACAACTCAAAGTCCCAAGCCTTTGGATAAAAATTTCCTTGAAGAAGAAACGGATGATTGGAAGTTGGTATGTATGAATTATTATATTGTGTTAGTATTTCTTAATGGTTTCATGAGTAGACTGGGTCCTATTACAGTATGCCAAAAATATGTCACTGACCAGTGTACCCTGAGTTTAAACATGATCAGGTAGGAGAAAAATCAGGGACAGGAAGAGCCGCCAAGTGTGCCAAGTACTATGCTCAGTATTCTTAAAACTGCCTTACAGGGGGGATTATGGTCACATGGTGCACTCACTCTATTTGCTATGGATTCCACAATATTCCATCAAGCAAAGGTTGAAATGATGTCTTCTCAGCTCTGTATACTCGTTGGGCTAAACTGCCAAAGCAGGTGATTTATGACTTTGCATGTGCTTTGGGTTCTTACTGCATGACACATGAAGGAGGGTTCTTTGCTGAGACACAATTTCTTATAGATCACTTCCATTCAGCCAGGCATACAAAATGTTCCAAAGCTTGCTTCCTTCAGCCATATGTCGATGCTGACCAAAGGTTAAAGGTGATCAATTCCAGTGCTGCTGAATGTGGTAATGCAGTCATTGCATGCATTCAAAAATCTGTCAGCTATATGGGTCAGTATCAAGCTATTTTATATATAAAGGCCTTTCTGTCAATCACAAATCACATAAAGATAATTAGTCATGCAGGGAGTAAAGGAAAAAGGAAATGATCATCTCTGCTTGTGCTTAGTATTAACTATAGTATTAGCAATCTAATGTTGTGTTTGACAATTGTTGTTTTGCATGTGAAATATGAGCACAAATTTATGCTTGCTTTTACCTGTATAGTTCCCCTCACCCTCCCTCACCATGACATGCAAAAGGAACATGGACATAGAATGCCCTCAGAAGAGGAAACTGATTTGCTGGAGGAGGGGCATTTGATTACTACGTTAAGGTGTTTCAAGGTGGGTACATATCTACAATAGAAAATATTACTGTCCTGTCAATATATAATGGATGAACCAGTGTGCGACATGTATAATGCAGAAGCTTTATCATTTGAAGTACTTTAAGTTTATTTGTAATTCACAGATGAACAGCTGACGTCATGTAATCTATAGATGTTAATAAGTAGCCGTTAATTCCATTAATTAACTGGGTCATGCCAAGGACTTCACTAAAATATGTGTGTAAGTATAAAAATAGAACATCGAAATCATCATTGAAAAACATATCTATGCACATCTTAGCATCCAAGTTGAGTCTGGTTGACTGTACAAATTTTGTTCTATGTTCGAGGGAAACTACTGGCATTTTATACATTAGCATTACTATACTAATTGATATATTTACAAGGACATCATGAATGCACCATAATTATTTCCCATTCTAAGCACTCTTACAGTTATTCGAGCCATGATTAGTGTCGACATTTTGTGTTTCTCTGCTATCATGCTTCCATGAATGTTTTGTTTTGAACAAACACCAGCTGTTAATATCAACCACTTCTGATTTCGTCTTACTTCTCCATTGTCATTGTCTTAATTATCTTCATCTCTACTCTCGCTTCTATTCATCACTGTCATTTTGTTTCATCTATTCAAAGTAAGTCCTCATTTTCGTCAGATCTTGTTTAGCTTACAGTGTAGGAGAAGATGTTTTACTATCTAAAGGCGGCATCAGAAAGGATAAAGTGTGCCTCTGGATGCGCATGTATTGAATCTGCTGTTCGAACTGTGGTTCAGTCATTATATTGGCTTATTCCCGATGCGACGAAGTGGGTAGTAATGTAAGTTGTATTAGTTATTAAGTATTCATCCTGATTCACATTTTGCAGCACCCCATTCCATTGTAGCAAGTCCGACTTGAGGTCCCATGCAACAGTTAGGGGTTTCATGGATGCTGGCATAGCAATCTCAACATTGCATGTCTATTTAAACAGGCAGAAGAGGGTGTTCAGTAATGGCAGGCGAGGGTGGATTGGTTGCACGATGAACTTCGACAACGATTGCATTCTTTTTTAAGATGCTCCTTTTAGTTGTATTTCATTTTATCTTGGGATCTTGGAAGAGCTGTATTTTGCATTTGTATTAACAGTGTACATAGCTAATGGATAGTATTCAGACTTCTTATTATTGCTATACATAATAAAACCTCTCTCCTGCACTATTATCTGTAATGTATTTTGTATGTTACTTTTACTTAGGCTGTATTTTTTTTACTATATTTGTGTAATCTACCTATAAGACATAGAATATATAACTTCTGGAATTGTATTTCATTCAGACTTCTCAACACAAAATGTGGAAGTGTAGATGGAACTGTGAATTTGAGTGAACCTGAACAAAGAATGTGAGACGGTCAAAATGTCCGCTCGACCTGGGTTATCCTAATGCGATTGTATAGAGTAGTTAGCATTAAATAGAGTGGTTGAATCAATGTAACACTCGGTAGAAGTTTTAAGAGAAATAGAAATCTTGTGATAACGAGAGGTTGCGAAAGCATTTCAGGAGTTATGAGAGAGAGAGAAAAACAAGAAGTTAGACTTAAGAAACTTCGAATACGAGCTAGAAAGGGGGAGATTTTCACTGGATTGCATAGGAGAAATTACTGAGACTTTATACTACAGGTGAAGAGAAAATGTAACTAAAAGTGGAAAAGCATTGTATGAGGGAAATGAAGAGAGGTCTTGACTATGGGATAATAAAGGAGACAAATGTAACGAGGAATGGAAAGAAAAATGAAAAAAAATTTAGAGACATGAATTGAGAAAAACTGAAAAACCCTTAAGACATTGAAATACCAATTTTTATTGACAGAGTGCTGATCGTTTCAGTTGGCCTTGAAGCTTGCATGTTCCTGAGGGTGTGGTGTGGTGGTGGAGTAGGTGATTAAGAACGACTATTTGAGGGTAGTGTAGGGCAAGCAATGGAAGATAGAAAACATGCGTCCGTTAATTGGTATAGATGTGTCGATTATGTAAGCATGCCTCATACTTGTTCATGTTTGAATGGTGAATGGCAGCATTGGAGGGAAAGCTTGGAAATTGTAATTAGTTTGCTTTTGTAGTGCAGGCAGATTGCCTGCTCTACAGAAGTTTGCACTAATTTTACGAAGTCCGTTTGATGCATTTTGTGATGTGTGATACATTGATGATTGATTGCCCAAACAATATGCAATCAAACAGTAATCTATTATTAGAGACCTACAGAAAGCAGTGGTGGTGGTGAATGCACACACAATGCACATTTATATGCACATGTAAATATATTTTGTAAATTAGTGTACATCATTCATGTTTCGTTTATATGGGATATGCAGCTAATGGTTCAAACTATATATATCAGGAGGTAAAATGAGTCGAACTTAGTGGCTTTCCATTCAAACGGTTCCATTTTAATTCTATTCTGACCCACAAAAAATCAAAAACTTGAAATGTACTGCACAATGCACCAGCACATCAATGTATATAAAATTTCAATGTACATTTCATGATGTGCACAAGGTGTGTATGCACACACTGCACTGCCACTTTCTAGCAGCCCTATTATTAGGAAATAGACACTAAAAACAGCAAGGTAGGACTCCACACCTACCGTATACAGTTACATCCATATGCCATATAGAGGACATATGTTTTACATGAGGTATATGTTATGGAGCATACAGTGGAGGGACTGTATTGTTTACGGTTACAAATACAGCACGTACATATACCAATGTAAGACGTATACATTGAAGGCTACTAACTACTAATAGCCATGCACTCAATTGTGTCCCGCCATTCCAGCTGGAATGCATTGAAATGAATATTATAGAATCTAGTTTATATGAACTGGATTT
>JASFCY010000428.1:0-10184 GCA_036940585.1 Cyathus olla
GGCTCACGCTGGGCTTTGGTGAGTTTTTGTTCCCATCTCGTTATGAGTAGATGTTCGATTTTCTCTTCGTCGTGCGCATGAACTGCGGCTATGATGATCGAACCCTCCAGATAAATTATGAAAATGGGAAAGAACTTGTACATGTATCACAAAAACGAGTTGCTAAAGTCCTTTTAACCCTTCAAAGTACTTCCATCATCGGCTTACTTCCCTCGCTCTCGCAATCTCCTCAGAACTATGCACCCACATCTTCTTCTGACCCTCTTCCGTCCCGGGGAAATTTTTCATCCCAAAATCATCTCCTCTTTCATTCCGCCTATACATTCCCTTTTCACCCTGGAACAATGCATAGAGCATATATTCGGCGCTTTCCTCAGGATACATCAATCGACCCACCAGCCATACAATTGGAGTAATGATATAATACATTATTATCATCCCCCAACCCTCCACACTGGGCGTTGGATGGCGGACCCAGCCAGGATACATGTGGGTAAATGCAATGTCCGGCTCACGTTTGGCGAGTTCCTGGTGTTCAATTATTAGTAGGTATAAAATATAAAGGGAGAGAAGACGACGCACAGCAACCATTAAATCGTTATAACCAGCTGATTGGAGCATAGCTTTGATAGCACCGAATTTCTTCTTTAATCCCAGATCTTCGACATCGACCTTGGGTGAAAGCCCTGCACCGAGAATGCTCAACACACTCGCTTGCTCTCCTCTCTCCTTCGCCGCCTTTAAACCAGGAAGTAGGCCATCGATAAAAGCCCAGCGAGAATAATAACGTATCACTAATTTCCTTTCCATCCCTTCCTTTGAATCTTCACGACCAAATAGCGAAGCGTATCCAGCTGATAGAGAGAGGTAGTTGATCTTCGACACCCGCCTAAGGACCTCGTCGCAGGCGTTGTAAATGTTCTTCATCAGTGTTACGTCGCATTTAATGAATTCATGTTTTCCTTCTTCTCCTGGTGGAGGGAAGGATGCGATAATAGACTCTGCGGCAGCTTGGTTTCTGCCTATGATGATGATGTGAGCCTTCCCGTTGGTGTATCGTGCAAATGCACGCGCCATGCCCTCGCCTATTCCAGCTGTTCCCCCGACGAAGATTGCCACGGGGACTTTAGGGAGGGCGAAGGAGGAGTTGTACGATTTCGAGTCAACTAGTGATGGCATGGTGGTTTGGTGGAGTACCTGCAGTAGTGACAGGAACAGGAGAGTTATACATAGGTTTATATACAAAAAATTAGCATTCCTAGTCGAACACCATGAACATCGTAATTCAATGGCAATTCCAGGGGTAAGCGCTCTAAGCCGTCGGGATCTTAAAATGCGTCACCAGGCGGCACATACACGTAAGCTTACTTCAGTTTTCTGTAGTCCCCATCGATCTTGGGCCAGTTCCCACGATGGGTGTTCCCAACCACACCCCCTTCATTTAGTAACTAATTGAGCTGTGTCCTGCTGTGCCTGGTTATCCGTGTTGAATCTCCGACGGCAACAGATGCTCAACAAGCTTGAACTCTACCACTGACCTTGGGTCTTGTCGCCCCGCAACCTCAAGTCGCGTTCAGACGCGTCATTTTTGACACGCCTTACTCTCCCCATTAATTCAACCAACATTTCCAGGCTCCTAAAACCTACCGACTCGATTCGGTAGGTTTTAGGAGCCTGTCCCCATCGTTTGTTCTTATATCAACTGGACAGATTATATCGCACATGCTGTCAAGCAGTTTCCAGCCTTGACGAGTACGTCGTCAAGACACCTGTTTTGCTAAGGTCCTGGTAGGCTCGACCAGAAGTTGGGTGGAGGGACTGATAACGTGTATGGGTCTTAAACTTGAGGAATTTATTATTGAAATATTGATGGTGTCACAACGGTGGGACGTTTGGAAGCAAGTACCCTGGGGTTATGAGACGCGGTTGCAGATCGTGGGCTCCGGTTTAGGGTTTGGCCAGTTGAGGAGCCTATGGCTGGTGGACTGGGGTGGGGTGGGAGACCATCTTGGTACAGTATAGGATGGATTTGTGTCGACTGCAACATATGTGCATGTATATACTGTGTACGCCATGAGGATTACATGTGTATGCTGCGTGCCCTACTCCACTGGTATCGCCAGTGTTGCAGTTGAAGAATACTTATATTACACCGTTGACGAGGTTCGTTTCCCCTCTTTCATTTCTTTCATTCTCCAAAAGCGACAACCTAAATTTATAGTACCACCAGCCTTAGAACTTAACCGGTCCACGTGGCGAGCTAACAACCACCCAATTCTCATCCTCATCCATGATCCACTATCCTCCAACGTCTCAGATCACTCCAGAGTCCACATTTAAACTCATATCAGACCACACAACAGTTTGACTATGGTTATGATATTCGAACCCTCCAGATACATTATGGAAATGGGAAAGAACTTGTACATGTATCACAGAAACGAGCTTCTAACTTTTAAACTTGAAGGACACCTTCGAAATATCCATCATCGGCTCACTTCCCTCGCTCTCGCAATCTCCTCAAAGCTATGCACCCACATCTTCTTCTGGTCCTCCTCCGTCCCAGGGAAGTTTTTCATCCCAATATCATCCCCCTTTTCATTCCGCCTATACATTCCCTTTTCACCCTGGAACAATGCATAGAGCATATATTCGGCGCTTTCCTCAGGATACACCAATCGACCCACCAGCCATGCAAGTGGAAATACGATATAATAAATTATTAATATCCCCCACCCTTCCAAGCTGGGTGTTGGATGGCGGACCCAGCCAGGGTGGATGTGGGTGAATGCGATGTCGGGTTCGCGTCCAGCGAGTTCCTAGTGGTCGATTTTAGTTGATATAAAATTGTAAAGGAGAAAGAAGGCGACACACAGCAACCATTAGATCATTATAACCCAGTGATTGTGTCATAGCTTTGATAGCACCGAATTTCTTCTTTAATCCCAGATCTTCGACATCGACCTTGGGTGAAAGCCCAGCACCGAGAATGCTCAAAACGCTCGCTTGCTCTCCTCTCTCCTTCGCTACCTTTAAACCAGGAAGTAGGCCATCGATAAAAGCCCAACGGGAATAATACCGAATCGCTAGCATCTTTTCCATCCCTTCCTTTGAATCTTCACGACGAGATAACGAAGCGTATCCAGGTGATAGAGAGAGATAGTTGATCTTCGACACCCGCTTAAGGACCTCGTCGCAGGCGTTGTAAATGTTCTTCATCAGTGTTACGTCGCATTTAATGAATTCGTGTTTTCCTTCCTCTCCTGGTGGAGGAAATGATGCGATAATCGACTCTGCGGCAGCTTGGTTTCTGCCTATGATTATAATATGAGCCTTTCCGTTGGTGTATCGCGCGAATGCACGCGCCATGCCCTCGCCTATTCCAGCTGTTCCTCCGACGAAGATTGCCACGGGGACTTTAGGGAGGGTGTAGGAGGAGTTATATGATTTTGAGTCGACTAGTGAAGGCATAGCGGTTTGGTGGGATACAGGAATAGGGAGGCTATAAATTTCCACACTTAATATTTGATACCCTGTACATTGCATTTCCAGGGGTAAGTGCTCTAAGCCGTCGGGGTCTTAGAACGCGTCACAAGGCGGCATGCATGAGCACATACATAGTAAGCTACACGTACTTGTTTTTATGTCACATCGCATGTGCTGTCAAGCAGCTTCCAGCCTTGACGAGTACGTCGTCAAGCCTGCGCCCACTTGCATAGGTCCCAGTGGTATGCTCTGCCTAATCTCAATTAGAGAAGTAAATGAGAAGCAGATGCCGAAGAGTAAAACTGAAACGTATGGAAAGCCGGACAACCACGCTCGACTTCATCAGTAATTTTGAAATTCCGACCCACAGCCGCTCGGCCACCCGCTTAGATAGGTTTCTGTTCGGTTACATTTCGGTTAGTAGGTCCATTTCGCGACTTGGCATTTTAACTTCAGTAGCTAGAAATTAGAACCAGAACTTCAGCGTGAAAATGTGGAAATGAGACATGCCTTGTAGTTCTGAGTGGGAGAGGATTTGGAAATAAGATTTATAATTTCAGTTTCAATTCTTACAATACAATGAACCAATGAAATACGTGGATGAAACATGCAATATTACGGTTGCCGAGAAAGAGCAGGACTGTCCTTGTCTATGTGTGGTAGGTTAGGCTCTGTTTATAGTGTTTCAACCTCAGCGCCTGACCACCTCATGGGGAGTTTTCAGGGTCCTGGAACCGGTCGGGGGAGTGGCTATTAGTAATTACAGGTGCTTCCCCTCATTATAGTCAAATACAACTTACATATAAGTAAACCTGAATAAACACTGGCAGGGATGTTGAGTGTGGTATGTTTAGAGTGCTCGCCAATAATTTCAGGAAAGAGGAAGAATTTTTTCACTGCATGTCCTTCAAAACCGAGACTCGACAAGTGCGGCGCGCTCCTCAAAAAGTTCCCGCGCTCAAGCGCTCACATGCACTTGCACATCCCGCCTTCAATTCAGACATTGCTGTAGGCTCCGTCAGGAAATTATTTGTTAATCTGACGGCTAGTGAGGTGGGATATGGATGCGGGAAAGTTTGGAAGGGCGCAGGGAACAGTCGGCGATGGTGCCAAGAGGTATTAGTGATGGATATCCGGGACAATATGGTTTCTCAATTCTTGAGCATTTCCTTAGCATCTAAAAAGTAACTCTTGTGCTTCGTTCACTTATTTTTATTTATTTTACTTTCATATAGGATAATATTATGTATTATACAGTACATCCTAGTGCATCGAAATTGGGGGGAAATTCAAGAAAACTGCAACATTTGGTGATTAAATGAAGGAAATTATTATATAAATATCATGTGCTCACTGAACGTGGCGACGAAGCGTGCATCCCTCCTTCATTAATGATGCTCATGATAAAAAAATATGGCGACCTGACAGCAATATGTACCTACTTAGTAAGTAAGTAGTACTTATAAGTTATTGCTTGCTTATTGCCACAATTCTACAATTATCAAGGCGGAATATGAACGCAAGAATCAGTCGGTAATAGCGCTGAATATTGGATGGAGGACATGTGGGAGAATGCCGCCAACATCTGAGTCTTGATTCTTATCCATCTCACTAGCCACACTGTGATTTGGCTACGTGACAATGACGTCCCGACGTACGTACTACCTATTAGGAAGTTAGACGGCCCGACTAAGTCGGGATATTATTTCCTGTACTCTAATCTAACTTTAAGGGGTGCTTTCCTACCAGACAATACATGACAACAATTATATACAACGACCCCGGTCTCTTATGAACTCAATTAAAGTTCTTCGAAAGAGACGACTGTAACGGCGACAGTCCTGTTCTTTCTCGGCAACCGTAAATATTCAATTTTGGTCAAGATGTATAACACTTCCCCAGCTAGTACGCTACATTCAAATTTTAACTTTAAGTTTCAAGCTCTAAGTGCTAACAATTCGTTAGGTGGGTATACAGTATGACATCGGCTCATCCAACGTGAACTGCACGGGTAACCTACAGGTCATCCAACATTCCAAATGATTTTAAGTTTGTAACGAGTGTGGAAAATGCTATAGAGAAATTTTAAGCCATTTAAATTGTCAATAGATCGTTTGAATTCAATTCAGAATGATTTTAAACACTTTTAGACTTTTGGCAATGTTGCACAATGAGTCCTGACTTTACTAAACAGTACCTTGAAACATTTTAACTTCACTGAGGACGTCAAAGACACACCCGGAATGTTGACGACAACCTGGAGACAGCGACAATACACTGAGGACGTTGAAAATATGCACGGAGCGTTGACGAAGACCTTGAGACATCGGGGACCGCTGGGAACATTGGCAATGACATAGGGACATCGAGCATACATTGAGGATGCTGACGACGCACTTGGAACGTTTATAACAACATAAGTATGCTAAGGAGTTGCTGAGGACGTCGATAAAACAATGGAGATGACAAGGACACGCTGGAGATGCAAAGGACATGCTGGAGATGTCTAGGACACGATAGGGACGTCGAGGAAACGTGGGGGGATGTGAAGGACTCTCTGAAGGCGTCGAGAACATGCTGGGAGACGTCGAAAAAATACTTAGGGCATCAAGGATACACTGAAGATGTCAAGGATACGATGGAGATGTCGAGGAAAGGCAGGGGACTTTGAGCACAAGTAGAGGTCATTGGTGAAGCTAGGGGATGTTGAAAGTGAGCCTGAAATGAGCATAGGATGTTGAAAACTACTCTGGAATGGCTGAGAGATTGTTCAGCACGAACCTAGCAAGTTTCCACTGGTTATGAAATGCTACTAATGAATGTATTACATAGCAAGGACTCGAACATGGGGCCTCTCAGGCATTCTTTCAGCTACTTTTAAGCCATTGTACAATATATAGCGTGCTTTGAACTCTTATCATAACCGACCTCGAGCGGGCAGCTCAAGGCTTTCTTACACCTAGTTTCGTCCAATGATCTACTGTTTTCGCTTTTATAATACTTACACATTAAAATTCTTAGTCTTTCTCACTGTATCTTAGTTTCAGTTTCTTATTGTACCCATGATTTATGCCATATATCATGTGCTTTCCTTTTATCCATAGCTTTACCTTCTCTAGTTACTGCTACAGTTCTATTGCTCTCCGTACATAGCTACATTCAAATTTGACGGATGTAAGCTTATATTAAGTCTGAGATCTTGAGATCTGATCCTAAAGCTGTACTAAGTATCCAAGTTGCGACTTTATAATTGCATAATAAGCACGTATTGAGTCTTGACTAGGACTTTTCAAACTTCAGTATTTCCTTACATGTAAGTATACGAAATTTAAGTTTTTTAACATACATTCACCTTCAGAACAACTTCGGAATGGCACTCAAAATGATAGCTTAAAATTAATGCATCAAAGTAGTGCATACTACATTTTTGCACTTAAGCTCACCTCTTGAGCTTGAAAGCCTTGGGTTATATGTGTTTATAGTTAGATTTGAGTATTTTACTTTGATATTGCATCCGCATATTTCATTGGTTCATTGTATTTTAGGAACTGAAATTCAAAGTATAAATATTATTTCCGAATCCTCCCACTCAGAACTACAAGGCATGTCTCATTTTCACGTTGAAGTTCTGGTTCCAATTTCTAGCTACTGAAGTTAAAATGCCAAGTCGCGAAATGGACCTACTAACCGAAATGTAACCGAACAGAAACCTATCTAAGCGGGTTGCCGAGCGGCTGTGGGTCGGAATTTCAAAATTACTGATGAAGTCGAGCGTGGTTGTCCGGCTTTCCATAGAAACGAGCTAACACCAAGCCAACAGATCTTTCAAGAAAGCCGTTCAATTCTATCGGAGATTAGAATGTTGACAACCTCCCACGATACTTGTAAGTTAGCAGTGGTCACACCCAGTGGAAAGTTGGGGAAGTAGGAACGAGCGTGGCTAAGTGTGATGAGGTGGCCCGAGCATTTGCCGAGCATAGTCGAGGGAGCTCAAGTGAAACTTAATTTAAGTTGTGTCCCATTTCAATTCTAAATTTGTAGTGCTTACGCATTGTCTCTCCGAGCTACCTTTCTTTTCCTTTTCCAGACCTTTAAATTCTTCTCCAAGTCCTTGCCCGATCTTTTCTTTTGCTTTTCTTGCTGTGCCAGAGAGGATTACGTAAACACTCCAGACTTTGAAGTTCAAATGAAGTTCGAAGTCCCTTCCCTTCCGTATCTTCCTTCCCTCCTACCACCTACTTCCCCCTCCCACTCTTTACCTCCTGCTTCCTCCCTTCCGCTCCCCTCTTCTAGCTTCCCCCTTCCGCTCCTCTCTTCTAGCTTCCCCCTTCCGCTCCTCTCTTCTAGCTTCCCCCTTCCGCTCCCCTCCGCCAGCTTTGCCCTCTCACTTCCCTCTCATCACCTTCAGACCACAGCTCACTGGACACTGGTGTCGACGGGATTGCGGCGGCCTAGGACTCTTTCACCCGTCTTCGTGGGTGCGCCAGAGCACCAATGCGCTCTTGCTTGGGACCCGGTGTTCTCCAAGGGCAGGGTTCATCTTGGTTTCTAATACTCATGCTTACGTTTTGGTTCTAGATATAGGCCAACAACACAGTCTTGTCATGTGTTTCAACACTGCACATATGCAGGCATTCGCTAAATTTCTGACTGTTAAAGGAGATTGGAGCATACCTGATGAGCTTCCATCTCAACACAGGGTTTTGACCTAGCAACCCATAGAAAGCCCTGCCGGCAGCTTCATATCCAAATAACCCCTTGTACACCCCCCAGCATTGTTCGACCCTGCGAGGTTCTAGATACCATCGACTTGCGTATCAGAGTGGCTTCAACAGGTGGGTAGGCTTGGGTATAGGCAAGCGGGAGGTGGCTATGGGATTAACGAGGTGAGAGGAAGAGCTTATAGGAGGGGAGGAGTGCGGGTAGAGGTCTGAAGGATTAGTGCGCTTGACCACACTCCGTACTGCTCGTTGTTGCTTGATAGTACTTAGGTCACCTTCATGTAAAATAGTACAAGCGAGAATAAAATACTTAGATCTATTGTAGTCTTCTGTACTTGATACAACCCAACACTAAACGAGTATAATATCAGATCTCGATCGTGGTCAGATCTGATCAATAAAACTGAACAGACTCTGCCATGCTCGTTCCTGCCTCAATGACTTTTCACTGGGGGTCACACCCAAGTCGCACCCTCGCAAGGCCCAACGCTCTGCTGTCCATTCATAAGATATCAATGATAATCTCAACAAAAATCAAATACCTTAGTCCAGATCTGTACCCCTTCCACGCCGTTGAAATAGCTACGTGTCATCTGGCACCTTATGTAAATAACCTAAAACTCTGACCCCTAACCAACACTGTTACTTATTCATTGTCCATTTACACATATACAAAGAAAAATCAAAAGCATACGTGAACCAGAAGAGGATCAAGAGCGTAGGTGAACGCAAAAATTAACGAAATCCAGTATTGAAACTGGGAACAGTACATCGACTCGAAATTCTCCAGGCGAGAAACTGAAGTCACTAAAGCAGAAGTAGAAATTTAAGCCTTCTTGACGTACAACCCTTCGATTGCAGATACGGAATCATGTACGTTGGGTCGAATGTATATATATTGACTCTCATCGAGCGTAACAGTTCCATGAACTAGAAATGTGGACACCCATACAAGTCAGTCAATTCTTAGAAGAGGATGTAGCAAGGAGTAACATACGAGCAGAAAGGCTGATAGGGGAATTTGCATCGTTAGTTGCCTCGAGTATGTTATCAACGGGTACGACACTGCTGTAATGGAATGCGTAGAGTGAAACCTGAACCAGGTTTGATTCGTTGTGGCTTCATGAACATTTAGTCGATGCCAGTTGTGAGGAGTTGCGGATGGACTTACGTAGCAATGCCAACAGAAAAAGTGACCAGTGACTGGTCCCTCATCTCAGTGGAGCACAAGTTAAAGAGGTCTTGCGCTGCAGGAGCACTCGAGAGATTCGCAGTGACTGCATTGAAGGCGTCAAGCTCGGCTTGGGGTGCTCCTCCCATGTCGATGGTCTTTTGAACGAAAGCACTTGCAGCCTTGAGAACTGTATCTCCGTTCCCCATTGTTAAGTCCGTAAAGCTGCGTGCAACGTACAAGTCAGAAAGAGGAAGGCACTGCAACTTGACACGGTTACTCACGCGATAGATAAGGTCTTTGTTCCAGCCCAGAGCATTACATTGGCCAAATCGGTGGCTACTCCGCCGAAGAATTCAGCAGGGTAATACTTCCCATCGATAGCTTTAGCTGTGTCAATTTGGGCGGCGAGAAGGCACTCCAAGACATCTTTCTATTAAGGTCCGTTAGTTCATCACTACCTTGGTGTTATTCAAAAGTGTTCGAAAAAAATTAGACCTACCTTCCAAAACTTCTTAGCAGTGACGGTGTCATTCAAGCCGGTGAGGCTAATGAGAGATGAATAAGACACCCCGGCATCCCAGTCCATTGGGTCGATATCAGCTAGTACAGGAGGAGACTGGTCAAGTTTAAGCTTGGAGAGACGTTCAATAGCGGCTTTGACGTCAGAAGGGGCCATTGTAATCCTAGGAATGAAACTTTGGTGGTTAACGTGTAAAGAAGTAGAAGAGCGCACTGGGCGATGCTGTTGATGATAGAACTGTACGGGCAGATAGGGAAGCTTTTATAGCTCTCTGAACATGTCC
>JASFCY010000429.1:0-10182 GCA_036940585.1 Cyathus olla
GAACCTCGGCAGTGGAAAAGCTCGTCCATCCGGATGACGACTTGTGCTTCAAATCGGTCGTAGATATGTCTTTGTCCAAGGTCAATCTGTGTGGCATGGCAGCAGTCAAGGTGGTAGAAACAGAGCGAGAGGCAGAATGAACATGTTTATCATTCTTTAGTCGGATCGTGTCCACCGAAGATGTCGACCCCGTCCTTTGTCTCGTTCGAGTATATTCGCGGGGCACCGAGTCATGCTCATATCCATACCCTTCGGATGGGTATGCCGTGCGTTTGTTACTACCACGACTTGACGGACCTGAAGATGATCCTGAGCCTGAACTGGAAGTGGCACTCGGTGCTGGTGCATTCGAGCTAGACTTGGATATACGGCTTGATGTACTAGCGAGCTGCTGCGGCCTCCAAATATGTACGGTTGAAGACGAGGCTGACAAAGGCGACGAAGGACATGAAGGATGAGCGCTCATCAGAACTGGCGGCGAGCTCTCCTTCAAGTTGAGTGGCTCGGCAATATGAAACGTATCTAGTCTGGCCGTGAATTCAGGACCTAAGGTGTCACCGATAGCCTTTCTAACGCTTTTACTGTTAAGCGTCTCGGAAGACGAAGGTAAAGTGGAAGAAGGTTCCGATAGCTCCTTGATTGGAGGTGCAGGATGTTGATAGTGACTCTCGGTGGATGCCTTAATGGTTGCTGTTTGATTTCGTTGGCCCCAGGACATCGAATGAATGCGCGGCGATGAGAGGGGAGGATAAATTAACCGAAACACATTGCTTATAACATGGACAGGGAGGTCAAAGAGTTGTCGCTGTGCTTAAAGTTAAAGGAGTCAAAGCCACGGGGTTCACAAACCAGACTGAGACGTAAAGACGAAGCAAAGAATAGAAGCGAATGTCAAAGAAGTCGCGGACTAGAACTAAGGCAAATAGGAACGAGCACTCTCCTATCAATTCCTTTATGATGAAGGTTTCAAAATAGTTTACAATAGGGAGAAAGAAGACAAACCAACTTGGTGAGGATCTTGCTGCTCGACGAGTGGCGAGAAACAACCGTTTCTACTTGCTCATTTCTTTTTCTTTCTTTCATCCCATACCGACTAACTTGTGAAACAAAATGGCAGGGTAGCGAGTGCTTGAGATCTGCTTGAGATGACCATTGGGTGGACGCGATGATTGTGCCGTGCTAGTTGAACGACGACGACGTACTCAGGATCTGTCACGTTTGCCACGTGCCGTCCTATTGTGATGTTCGAGCGTCACACATCGGAATTCCGGTTGACACGACCGGTTCTTTGCCTCTCTCCGCAGCTTCCCATGCAAATAGCTCTCTTCTTTGTGAATCCTAGGACTGTTAACTATTACAACCGGTATTTCAAGCTCAAAACCTAAGATATGTGCTCTACCCAGAGCGGACAGCATCCGTTTCAAATGTGGAGCTTATGACCAACGACACGCCAGTGGCTAGGGTGTACAAAGTGAGATAGACAACGCCGACGAGGTTAGATAGCTTACAAGCCTTGGTTTTCCCTACAGATCCGGTTCAATCAGAAGCGAACAACCAAAAGATTACACTATCTGGAAAGAGGAGAAGTGCATAGATGGTTATCTTTGTATGCTTCTCACTTGTTGCTACCCTTGGATTCCATGGAGACCTATGTATGATGACTTGCATTACTTGGAAATCTCCATTTATAAATTCCAACGCATGCTATACTTAGGTACTTCAAGCCTAAATCCCAAATGCCTGAAATAGAATACTCTATACACGGGTCCGTGGCTCTCGAACTTTGTCTTTCTCAAGTTACTTCACACAAAAGATCTCCAAGTTCTGCAAAGGGACTCTCTGGGACTCTGCATGCTTTCCGAAACCGACGCTTCTCGAGGCACGCGTAACAACGCGCTAGATTGCTCACTTGCATCACGGTTGCTGTCCTTCTCATGGGCTCACTCCTCTCTCCACCCCGCCAAGAAAGGCCAAGACTCTCAACCGCTCTCGACGTCTCCCCCATACCCTCCCAACGCACCTCTGAACAGCGACATTCCTCATCAATACATAATGTCACCATCTCGGTCGGTTGGGCCATAGACGCCGTGCTACTACGAACCAACCCAATGGTTCCAACTCCCTCCCCTAAAATTTGGTATATAAACACCTCCGCCAAGGTACCCTACCTCATTCCTCTTCCCTATCCTTCCTCCAGACCCGGTGTCAATTTCCAGCAGAGCCGACCTCTGGTTTTTTCCGGTCAATTTCGTTACTTTCGTTCCAGGGTTTCCGCATCAAGTTCAGCTCTTCTTTCATTCTCGAGACTTGGATAGTCTTTTATTTTTACCGCACCAATACTCTCTCGGCGCCCTAGTCGTTCGTTGAATCTTTATTGAACTTTGAATCTCAAACCCATCCTTTCCTTGTCTCTTGATTTTGCATCTATGGCTCGCTTAACAACTTGTTTTGTGGCTCTCCTCGCTGCGTATGCGCAGATCGCTGTTGCTGGTAAGCTTCTATGACTCCACCATCCTTCTATTGCTAACATCCTATCAGTCCCTCTCGAGCCCCGTGCAAACAACCGTTGCAACACCGCTTGCGCCCGTGCAGCCTCCGCGATCTCGACCACCACCAAGGCTCTTGAGCGTATTACTGCTGTTGCGAGTCCAACGTACGTCTTCCTGTGCTCCTTTTTAGCAAATAGCTGACGGTGTGTCACGATTCAGCGATGAGACAACAAACGCCATCGTAGCCGAGGCTCAGTCCGCACTTCAGGAAGCCGAAACTGGTGTTCAGACCGTCGCTTCATCCTTGACAAGGCGCCAAAACAACCGAGGATCACAGGCCAGGCAGAAGGTCAGCCAAGGGCTCAGCAGGGCTAGCCAGGTATTGAAGGGGCTGCAGACGTAAGTGCATTTGTCGTTCTATGTTCCATATCGTATGCTCATTTCTATATACAATCATTAGTTCTGACACAAACCTCGCTACCCGTTTACGAACCGCCCTCACTCGCTTAGAGGAGGCTGTTGTAGCTGGCAAACAGGTGTCAGATAGGTGCGGTGGTGCATCGGCTTCGACAACTGTGGCCTCTATTACTGAGACTGCCACTGAGACGACGGCCGCTACCGAGACCGCCACTGAAACTGCTGTTACCGACACTACTGTTACCGACACTGCTGCTACCGAGACCGCCACTGGTACCGCCGTCACCGACACTGAGACTGCCACTGGTACTGCCGTAACCGATACTGCTGCCACAGAAACTGCGACTGAGACCGCCACCGGAACTGCTGTCACTAACACAGCGGCAAAGACAGCTACCGGGACTGAAGCTGCATCCACCGAGGGTGCTACTACTACGAAGACTGGCACCACCAAAGCGACCCACACAGTGGCCTCTGCCTCTTCCTCTGCAGCCGCTGATGTGACTACCGCTGTCACTTCCGCTGCCGGTCACACAATGGAAACTGCTTCAGCGACAATCGCAACCGAAATTGCCTCAACTGCTGCTACAGCATCAGAGACTTCTGCAGCTACCGCGTCGGATACCGCGTCCGTAACGGAAACTTCTGCTGCAGCTTCTGTTACTGCTACAGAGTGTCCTGCTGCGGTTACGGTCACCAAGTCGAGCGTGAAAACTGTGACGGTTACTGCTTCTGAGGCCGCTGCATCGTGAGCCCCGTCACTTTCTTCATAAATTCATTTCTCTAATTCCATTCTTTTCAGTGAAACCGCATCCTCAGCTGCCTCCGCGTCCGAAAGTGCTTCTGAGACTACTGCATCGTGAGCCTCCTGTTACTTCTTCTTTAATTCATTTCTAATGCCTTTCTTTTCAGTGAAACTGCATCCTCAGCTGCCTCCGCTTCTGAAAGTGCTTCTGAGGCTACTGCATCGTGAGCCTCTTGTTATTTCCTCACTATATCTTCTCTAATATCTTGCCATTCAGTGGAACCGCTTCCGAGTCTGCCGCAACGTGAGCTCTTGTCATTTATTCCGTGGTGTCATCTCTAATACATTGCTGTTTAGTGAAACTGCATCCTCGACTGGCTCTGCATCAGCGAGTGCTTCTGAGGCTGCTTTATCGTGAGCATTTGTCGTGTCTTCATTTACACCATTTCTAATATGGGTATTGCCATTTAGCGAAACTTCGTCCTCAGCTGCCTCCGCTTCGACGAGTGCCGCTGCTCACACCAACAAAAGCAGTTATTTCATGCGCTGGGCCCGTGACGCTTAATTGAGCTCCGAGTGAGATTCGAGGAAAGTGAAAATGACTGAGAGTAATTTTGTGACTTGGACATTAGAACGATTATTTCTCTTTTAGTTACCATTTTTGCCGGAGACTTCAGAAGTATTATTGGTACTTCTGCCTATTTGGGAATAACACGCTTTTATCTGGGGGAACAATACTTCGCGGTGTGCGATGTGAGATTTTGAACCTTGACACTTAACTCGAGAGGTGTCTAGTGTGTTCTTCAAACCAACCAGCCTTCTTATTGCTGCAACTTTGACGACTCAATGTCCCTGGTTGTGGGAAGAGGCCATCATGCTATAACATCCTGCTGAAATTGAACTCATAAAGAATTAAGTCGAGACAAGTGACAATCCTTAGTAATAAAAACGAAATGAACTCAGAACAAGGTTATTCTATAGTCCATCGGTGGTATATCGAATTAAGGGTATGCATCAGGGTAAATGCCTTCCGTCACCGATTCTTCCCAGCTAAATATAGACATGTACAGCGCGCACCTAAGTTTGACTCTGGAGTCTATTTCGCGCCATTCATTAAATCGCTCATAAATTCACTCCTTATGCCATTTGTAACCTGATTTGAAGAGAACAGCGAGCAGTTGCAACCCAGGGACTGTCCGAATGATATCTCTCAAGTTGTACAGTAGAAGACCATCGTATTCATCTATTTTTATTTTTATGTTGGACAGCGAGGGTAGCCGCCTAGGCGGGGTATGATTGGTTTGTCGAAGTTGCCCATGGTGAAGAGGTATGTGATTTGGGAGTGCTCGCGCTGTAACCTGGACAACATATGCAACATGGCCACGTTTGCTCCCAGAAAACGGAGTGGTAGAGTCATGATAAGCTCGTAAATGGTGTTATCGTAGTGATCAGCCAAAATGCTAGGTTCTGAATGTCAGTGCCGATAGCAGACCCAAGGTAAAGCTCTTCGAGGTATATGGCGTAATCAGTATGTGTTTGACGCCCTCGAAGAATGACTTGGGCTTTGACTGCAAAGCATAGGCGAAAATTTTCTCGTGGACCAAGTTATGCCCCTTCTGAAGTTTTCATTATATGTCCTCAAGTAGTTGCCACAAAACATGAGTGTTTCGTATAAAATTGGTTCTGTGCTATACCAGAACTTAATCATAGGTGTTATTTTACATGAAATATTAAATCTCACCAGAATTGTACTCTTTTACAGACTACTGCCAATTGGGCACTTGCGCGACTATATGGATCGATGTAGACAACCCATTTAAATATCTCATCCTCAATTTCAGGCGGAAAGAAGACATCATGGAAAGCTATATCGGTTGATTTGACGTCCTATGTCCAAATATTTATACTTCAATATATCTGTAGATGATGTCAAGCTGCACGTAGGTGTGAGAGGGTGGATCCACACTGAGGCCCGAACATTGAATGTTCACTACTTTTTATTCTCTTCCCAATACCATACCTCAATTTCACCTCCTGAAAAATGTATTCCACATGGATTACACAACATATATGATTAGTCAAAGTGTTGTGAAAATGTAAACAAATATTGTCAGTAAAATGTTATTAAGGCGTCCGCCGTCGCGCTGAAGATAGGCGGTGGGGGTTGCCAAACGACGTGCATGGAATGAGACTGAGGCCGCAGTGGCATACTGATAATGGGAGCGGGCATGCACGACATGTTATACCTGCATGGCGCGGTAGTGGTCAAGTGGCAGTGGGAGGTGGTTGCTAGAGAAATGATGAAGCGTATAAGCTAGACCGATGACCAACGTTCCCTCCAAGAGGTTAACGCCGAACGCCCTCGTTAGAGGGACTGGTACAGCTGAGCTTGAAATGAGGGGGTGGCGCCTATAATCGAAAGGACGTCTGGATTGGGGTTGTGGACAAATTAGGTAGCAATGCTCGTAATTGCTGTTTACTTATCCGCCGGGCTCCCTCATAAGATTTTGAAAGCAAAACCTGAAAGTTATCAATAAAATTTGTTTTCTCTTCATTCTGCCTTGTACAAATGTGTTTACCTTGTGTGTTGCACATCTGAGGAGATTTTTTGAAGACTGATACATTCTGTTGATTCCTTTCCCAATATGGCTAACTCAAATCCGGTCATCCTTTCGATCATAGTCGCTACCCCTCCATTTCAAGCTCAGCTGCACCAGTTCGGAGAATCGAGGTTCTCCTCAAAACATCACGCTCCGGCTGGTTACGAGTCTATGTATAAGCGTGTGAGAATGACCTTCCAAGCTTTACAAAGACAAATACCTCAGTGGTGTCAACGCCCTTTAAAATCAATACGCACACACACTATTACACAGTCACTTCGACTCACCTTGCAAGTCACCAGTTTTTTCTTACTAAAAAGGTTCTCAGCTGGGTAGTTGAACAAGCCTTGCAATCATATCCTTAGCACCTCGCTTCTCGAGCTTTTTCACCACATATCTAGTACGTGAAAATTATCTTATTTAATGAACAACTCCTGGGATTAAATACTGTACTACCACGTGCTGAAAGCTAACGTTTAATCCAGCTCATTAAGATAATAGAACTCCCTTTCTTCCAAATCATCGAAGGCACGCTCTTCCAAATCGTAATAACGCTCCTCCAAATCATCGAACTCCCTCTCGAAGACATCTTCGAAATCCTCGTAGTTGCGTTCATAAAGGTCCATATCCTCAAAGTCTCGCCTACTCTTTTTCAACGGGAAAGCCTTCGCCGCGTCTGTCATGCCTTTCTTCACATCGATTTTTGAGTGTCGGCTATTCGAGGAGTATATTTAGTTTTCGTTCATTCGACATGAAAGATGCTACTCACTCGACGGCTTCTTTACTCGGGTGAGTGCTGTTAACAAAATGTCAGATTTATTTACCAAGTATATCATCGCAAGAGTGCCTTACGCTTTCCTTGCTGCCTCAGCAAGGCCAGGATCAACTTTAGCGGGAGGGTTGGTGTACTTCTTGACCGCATCCTTCATTTGGCTTTGGCCGACGGCGTCAAGAACGTTCCCTGCAGCCTTTTGTGCTGCGCGACCTGCAGGAGTTGTACGACCCTCTAACTCCTCAAAGTCTCGCCTACTCTTTCTCAGCGGGGAGGACTTTGCCGCGTTTGCTACACCTTTATTCACATCGATTTTTGAGTGACGACTATTCGAATATAATTCAGCTCAATGTCTGCACCATGTAAGACAACTTACTCGACTGCTTCTTTGCTTGGGTGAGTACTGTTAATATGTCGTTAGATTTATTGAACAGGTAATATCATTATCGCAAGAGTGCCTTACGCTTTTCTTGCTGCCTCAGCGAGGCCAGGATCAACTTTAGCGGGAGGGTTGGTGTACTTCTTGACCGCATCCTTCATTTGGCTTTGGCCGACGGCGTCCAAAACGTTCCCTGCAACCTTTTGTGCTGCGCGACCTGCAGGAGTTGTACGACCCTCTAACTCCTCAAAGTCTCGCCTACTCTTTCTCAGTGGGGAAGACTTTGCCGCGTCTGTTACGCCTTTCTTCACGTCGATTTTTGAGTGACGGCTATTCGAAGAGTATATTCAGTTTTCGTTCGTTTAACATGTAAGATGCCACTTACTCGACGGCTTCTTTGCTCGGGTGAGTGCTGTTAACAAAATGTCAGATTTATTGAACAGGTAACATCGTCATCGTAAGAGTGCCTTACGCTTTCCTTGCTGCCTCTGCCAGACCAGGGTCAACTTTAGCGGGAGGATTGGTGTACTTCTTGACTGCATCTTTCATTTGGCTTTGGCCGACGGCGTCCAAAACGTTCCCTGCAACCTTTTGTGCTGCGCGACCTGCAGGAGTTGTACGACCCACTAACTCCTCAAAGTCTCGCCTACTCTTTCTCAGCGGGGAAGACTTTGCCGCGTCTGTTACGCCTTTCTTCACGTCGATTTTTGAGTGACGGCTATTCGAAGAGTATATTCAGTTTTCGTTCGTTTGACATGTAAGATGCTACTTACTCGACGGCTTCTTTGCTCGGGTGAGTACTGTTAATAAGTCGTCAGATTTATTTACCGAGTATCATCGTCGCATGAGTGCCTTACGCTTTCCTTGCTGCCTCGGCGAGGCCAGGATCAACTTTAGCGGGAGGGTTGGTATACTTCTTGACCGCATCCTTCATTTGGCTTTGGCCGACGGCGTCAAGAACGTTCCCTGCAACCTTTTGTGCCGCACGACCCGCAGGAGTCGTACGAACCTCGAGTTCATCAAGGTAAGAGGAAACAGGGGCGGAAAATGCAGGAGCTGCAACCAAGGCAGCGACGAGGATAGTGGATTTCGTAACGTGGACCATTTTATCGTTCAGAAATTTTGGAAAAGAATAAAAGTGTCGTAAGAGGAGTTATGAAGAGATTTGGATGAAGTTGGGCAAGCCCTATTGATGTTTGTAGGAAGTATGGGAGTGAGACCAGCTGAAGAATATTGGTGCCAGTACACCCCTCTTTATACCATTCGTACTGACGTTCTGACAAATGTTTTTTAGGTCATATTTTTGTTGTCGAACCGCAGTACTATGATTTTTCAGTTTGAAAGCCGGACGACGCATCAGCGTCACTTGTGACTTCTCTAGGACAACCATAGTACACTTAGATTATAATAGTTCGTGTTCCACGGTTTGTGCGTGTCAATGATACAATACACCGGCTAGATTAGTACCCAGAGTTGTTTTACAACCATCATGGGGTAGGAGAACGGATGAGAACTCGGCTATCAAGTCCACTCCACTCACTGGTATGGAGGTAACGCAATACACGCATTGGGAAAGCTATCGCCTGGAGATAACCATTAAAAATATACACCTAAAATCAGTATTATGAAACTCACGGAAAGTAGATTATATGGTCTGAGGTCCGTGTACCAGTGGAAGGTCGTGCTTGGTGCTTTCAAGTTGAACACGCAATTAAAGTGTGCCTCAACGACCCCAAATACCCTCCAACTGTCAATGCATGTCAAAAGATCTGTGATGGCGTGCTAAATGTAAATTTGCAATGATCACAGCTGCAATCTATTATCAGGCAGGAACTGACCTAGACTGATCGACCTCCTTTGACGTTGCCGATCGCGCTCCATGGTCTCCCCATGATGTGATGAGCACTGCAATCGTTGTCGTTAATTTTAGCCTTGTTTAAGCCCCCCTTTTTTTTTATCATCAATACCCTAGGCCTTTCCAGCCGATGAAGATTGACCGAGAGAAGCGGAAAGATTCAAAATTTCACGACCATACCATACAGTTATAAGTTCTCCTTTGTATTACAACTTCCAAGCATACTGAGGTGAAAGAGTCAGTGAAGTATCCGTGTCAGTATCATCGTTTTGCATTTTCTGATAAGGATTTGAAGGAATAAGAAATGTGTTTAAGTGATAAGGATCTCGAGAGGATGACAACAACCTGACGTTATGAGTACTAGAATAGTATCCAACAATATCTAAACATAAGTCAGGCTTAAGTTCGGAGTCGCAAGTTAGCACTGCACGGACCACAGTGAGAAGAATAGTTAAATCACGTTTTATTTTGTGCATCATGAGGCTGCATTGAACGAGCGCTAGCACTCAGCGACAGCTTTAAACGTCCTCGCTATTCTTCACAACGATAACCACACTAAAGTCATTATCGTCTACTTCATAGGTACTCACTACTTCCCAGTATGACCATCACCAAATACATACCACGATCCTGCTGTCTTTTCCCAGCCCGACGCCACTCGCAAACCCTAACGCTGACAGTACTAGCTTAGGCAGAAGCCAAGCAGAAGTTCCGAATCTGGCACCGTCTCCGTGATTCCCATGTTTCCTTTACTTCTCCCTGCCAATTGAGATTTTTTTAAATCCATGTGGGTAGATTAAGCTTTTGTGTCAAGAGGTGAGGTACACGAAAGCCGAAAAAGTGGCGAGATCGGAAGAATGGCTCTGACGTGCGCAACTGATACCAATCTTTCACCTGGGTAAAGGACCCGCGCGTTAGCAAAGGG
>JASFCY010000431.1:0-10154 GCA_036940585.1 Cyathus olla
GGTCAATTTAACATCGGCTCACAGAACATATGCAGGTATCGGTTCAAACAATAAGCTTTTAGATCAAATGTGAGCTCATATTGTAAATCTCTGATACAATTGGATCCCTAAACCAATTGTATTCTCTATTATAAATGTTATACCAATCGGTTTGTACCATCTGGTCACGAACCCGATTTTGCCCTGTCTGAGGTGTAAGCTGTTTGCAAATCGATGTAGAATCCCGCTGAGCAAAACATACAGCGGAGTTTTCGGCTTTGTGTTGCCGAGCTCTAAGCCAATCAACTGGTTCTTTTCCTACTCCATGACACCTGCTCCCATTTTACAGCGTGCATGGAACTTGCACAGAATATATAGTAAAGTAGTGAACATTCAATAAATGGTGCTGGCGGCTGTCAATAGGCATCGTCTTCGCCCATGTCCATTTTATAGTTGTACCTAACTTATGCCCACGGCGGCATAATAGATGGATATATCCTTATTAAGGAATGGTTGCTGCGGTGCGCTCTATCTTTAATCCTTATTGAGGAACTGCAGCAGTGCAGTCTGAGGTGCGCCATTTCCCTAGATCGGGACACCCATGTCGATTAACTCCGCTGTGTGTTTTGTTCAGCGGGATTCTACATCGATTTGCAAACAGCCGTAACTGCTTTTAGCTGACTACAGGCGTTTGCATTATTCCTTGGAGGTCCATTTTTTTTTGCGAGTCTATTTGTTGCTATGTATTACTATTATTGGGGGCAAATAGACTAATTGTGACTATGTCACAAAAGGCGATGTCATGTCGTACCCAATTTTGGGAAAAATGTTACAAATGCATCATGTGATAAGAGCTTCGAATATAAACAAATAGGCTGGCAAAAAAACGGACCTCCAAGGAATAATGCAAACGCCTGTAATACCTACGTCACCAGGATGCAATTCTTTTTCTTACTTCACTTACTAATAAGCTATTATTCTACTACTTACTCAACTTGTTTTACTTGCTTCAACAATGCTTTAAATTTCAAAGTTCACCATGTTCAAGGCCTTAGTAAAAACTCAAGCTCAAACATCTACTACTAAGTACTCTTGGCTTTAAATTGAATGTTTTACTCCTCAAATTCAAATTTAGGCTGCTTTCCTACTCAATTCTAGCCATCCATTTAATAAGAGTGTATGTTATTAATATATAACATTATGCCTTCCCGACAGATGAGAGCTCTTGTCTTGGAAAGAAAAGATTTCTGGATTTCAATTCGATGTCGTCTATCATTGGAGGCATAAGCATAAGCAAGTCATTTGCTTCATAGAGAATTCTCACTTACAATTTACGGTAGGTTGTGTTTGGGCCACTGTGCCCCTAGTACTTTTTTCCTCTCCTCGGCTTGGACGAGAGTCATAAGTCGCAACTCCGCGTAGATTTAGTATAAGCCTTGAAACCATCAAACTGGTGATGCTACCCAAAACGCACGGTGAAGTTCCTTGTTTTATTAATAATACGAATACTTACAGTGTGCTAAAGCTCGCATTTATTGCCTTGAGGTCGGGCTGTAAGGGGAAAAGATTGGTATGTAGGTCAGAAAATGTAAAGCGAAACTTACCGGTGCAAGCTAGAATATACAATATTAGTAAATATTCTTATACTAACCTTTGACTTGGATAACTTACGAGATACATTAGCACTGTAATCAAATTTGCTACAAATATAACTGCAAAGTAGATGATGCCTATGTATGGTATATATATATGAGTACTCGATTTGAAAAGATTGAACATTACCATCTCGCACCACCAACGACAACAGAGATTGCATATTTCCTCTGCGAACATGGTTTTGGATTATGGTACGCCAAAGTGTAAGGAAGAAGATAATAGAGTCTATTACTTTTAATTAGTGAATTCGTTAATTATTCTTTTTTGACAAACCAAACGCAAGCTCCGCTATCCAAGTAAATGCAAATCTCCTAGTATCTTTATTAATATTTATTTCATGATGTGTAGCTCGAATTCACTTACAGCGGAGTTCTTCCCACGAGTATACATCCTACTAGTTCTATGGTTGTGTTTATATATATCCAAGTAGAAACCTTAAATTTTAGATCGACTCACGAGGTGGAAGTGTAAGACTTGTTCCGTCAGTAAATGCCCACTGTTCAGCAGCATCAGCAAAATTATACCTCTAGCAGAATAAAATATGCGCACGATTTTGATACCAAGCTCTGCCGCGAGAAGAACACATCCAAGTGAAACGATTACTTTATTGCGAAAATAGATTGCATATAATCTCAAAATGAAGACAACTTCTCACAAAGATGCATTAGAAAAAACCCCACTTATTAATTAGGCAGTGGTTACTCACCACCAATTGTGAAGGCCGTCACAATTTTTAACGCCTCGGGAAAAAGAACATAACGGTTACATATGTCCTTGGGCCATCGTTCATGAAATGCTGTTGGGGTAGTGAGGTGTCGGTAATAACATTGGATAGGTAACAGCTCCTCACATACGATGACCACTATATAGCCAAGCGGAGATAAATAACGATTCTGGTAGAAAGCTTAGTGAAAGAACGACAGGAACGAAAATCTCTCTACACGCACCATAAACCATATCAAGGTAATGAAATTGAACTTCCGCATCCACACTCGCTCAACTTCATCTCCAAATGTTATAACGATATCATAGAATAACATGACTTACAGTTGAGATTAGTTAGTTGGTTGATTTACCGGATACATATTGATATTAAACACACCACAAGAAGCCAATGAAAACATTTTTGCTGCCATACTAAGTCAAATACATACTGCGTTGCGGTCATTTTAACTGATAGGCTTACAGATCTTCCGCAGTCCTAGTCAACTCGGGAAGGGAGAGGGATTCTGTCACGTTCGCCATAGTCGCATGTGCGGAACGGAATGAACTCCAGCGGGTTGAGTGCAGACAAAGAAGGAAAGGCAACCTTTTTGCTCTGCGGGGTTTATCATTTTATACCAACCTCATTAAATGTGGTTCGGATTGGAAGATGTGAATAAGGAAGAGGGGGTTTTAATCACCGCATAATCAAAATATACAGATTAAAGAAGACATCCTTCTCACATATTCTTGATCTTGGCAAGCCTATAATATGGAATACCCACGAGATCGGGATTGAGTATCCCGTTCACCTCTCAGTTCTAATCCATGAGGGAATTGTCCGTTTACCGTCAGTATGGTTCGAAGGCTCACGAGAAGATAAGAAGTGTCTTCCAGGAAAGTAAAACACAAGGAAAGATCATTAATAGCAATCCGGCAGAAGCAAAACGGTTCAGAAACACAGTCGATATGTATTTTTAGAAATAAAACGAAACGTGGTCTGAGGCTGTTGGCACCATGGGAAGGAGTGCACTATGTGAAGAGTTATGTGTAATCTTTCCCAATATCATTTCCAACTACGAACAAGTATCAAGGGCATTCAATGAATAACGGAAAACTTGTAAGTTGAACTCCATTCAAAATCACGTCCGGGATAATCTGTCATAGCAGACGTCAGTTGAGAATTTCGCAGCAGGAAAATAGCGGAGATAGAACGCGCATATTTGGTCCACATTCCATTCTGGGTTATGTACGGCGTCAATGTACCCTTCTTGCTCAATTGCTACTGCTGACCATTTTGTATAATTTAGCGAAGGCCCTCCGTGAACCTCTTTCCGAGGAGTGTTCAACCAGTATGCTGTATAAACTTGCACTGCCGGTTGATTTGTAGATATATCAATTCTGAATTTGAATTGATAGGAGTTATCAATTGTCAATTTCAGGAACAACTTCAAAGGAAAGAAGTGTACCTGATACCCGAAATATCGCTCCATAGCGATGTCTTCGTACCAGAGAAAGACGGCTCGTCATAAACCCATGCACTGTCATATCCCTGACAACCTAGAAATTTTTATAAAGCATTAGATAAATTATGTATATAAGCAAGATCATGCCTTGTCCACAAAGATCCACTGTCTCATTCCACCTTGCACCTATTTTATGCTGCTGTCTGAAATCGAATGGAGTATGGGTAACGTTTATGAACTCTCCAGTTGGGACGGCATTCCCATCGAGGGCGATAACTCTAGAACTGTCAACCTGTAGATGATGGTCCAGAATATCGTTTTTGCCATCTTGAAAAGCGTCCAAATTCCTGTATTAGCTGTTGTGAATGATGCATACACCATGTGGAAACAATATAGCTACCAGTAAATATGCTGTGTTAGCATAATCGGTGTCTAATTCGGTCCGTGAGATCCATGATATGATGGGGATAGTATTGAGGTGATTATAAGTACCTTCTGGGTAGCTGTAGCGAATATAGACGTTTTAAAGGTACCACCATTAGAAACTGCGTGAGTAGCCTACGTCTGGTTATTAGGAATGATTCACATCGGAGACGGGCTGGTACAAAACGAACATAGACAGTGACATTTCCAGGGAAGCCTTCATCAGCTGCGTCTAGGTGTTTGTAGGTCACGCTTGTAGGGCTTCGGGAGACGATCGTCCAGTTCCTTCTGTCCCATCCGTAAATACCGCCATGAAGTGTAACCTGAGAAGTTTGAAGTTTTTTTAAGTAGTAAGGACAAAAGGTTGCGGGTGAATTACTTGTCCTAATATTTGCGATTAGGTGATATCGGAAGATATGATACATTTTACTCACCGTCATGGTCATTTGTTGGAATGTGATAGACATTCGGCCCATTGGGAGGAGGGTTTTTGCTGATAGGAATGGAGAACGTTCCTGTAGCAGTTTACTTCCTGCTCAAAGAACACGTGGGTATTCGTACCGTTTTTCAAACGATTCGCATATCGTCCAACAATGGGATTAAAAACTGGATGGGCAGGATCCGTTAGAAGCTTTGACTAAGATAGCTCAGCATTGAAATTAAATAAATTCTCCAGATACTACATTTAGTCTTAATAAACACATACGTTGTCATCGTATCCCAGAACTATATCTCGTGCCCGTCCAAACTTGTCCTTGACCCACATTTCAGTGAGTGTTGCACCGAAGGAAACGAATTTGGCACTGATAGATCCATCCGGGGCTTTGATTTCAGTGATATCAAATGGCTTTAGGGTTTTACTTTAAAGGTACGGTTAGTAAAACAAAAGAAACACGTACCCAGTCTGACTTGGAGGCAGCAGACGCCAGAAGAATCAAGCCGGCAAGAATGTAGGAAAGAATAATGCGGGGCATGGCGATAAGTTGATTGATGTGGCATAACTTAGCTACTTATATTAAACTAGAAGACGCTGTGCTGGAGACCTGTGACTTTACCAAGTTCCCGAAAGCCACTACAATATATTAGCATTTTTCCCATAAAAACCAACAAATGTGTCATTTGACCAATGAATATCTCCGTTTCACCGCGACTTTACATTGACGAAGACAACATTGGGAGTCAGAATATGACGCACACGGCAATATATGGTCACGAGAATTCTCCGACAGTCTGCCGTTCGGTCTGCTTTGGGTCTAAAGTTGTGAATGATAGCAATATTAATGTTAGTAACGGTGACGAAATTTCAACCGCATGTAGTTAGTGCAACTTTTTCGGGATACTCGAAGTGAAGAAGGTGAAGACAGAAAAGACCCACGCAGCCTACATAGCAGGCAAAAAGAAGAGTGGAAGCAAAGACTCTGGTAAAAGCCAAACAGCTCGCAGAAAAGTCGAAACCGGTCTTAATAATATAAGTAAATACTAGGTAAGTAATTCTAAGTAGCATTCATCGGGCCAATCCTTCCCTTTGAACTTGTTTTAAGCCCTTAGAACATCGAAACGAGGACAATAAGTATATTAAACGTAAGTACGATGGCTTGACAAAGAATAGAAACAAACTGTACAAGTCACATGAAAAATCTGGTTCACAGGCATGCATGCATGTGGTTCCAACTTCTGGAGCGCGGTAATATATATGACCATCCATGGTTTCAAGGGGGGATCTGATCTCAACTTTAGGATATTTGTTTTCCCATTGTACTTTATGCATTATGTAATAGTAGCGGAATACTTATATATAAATGTTAGCTTGTAAAGATGGCTAAAATCCACTAGCTGTTTCTTTAGTCTTCAAACTTCGAAGTTATCGCAGCTGTATCCCAATTTGCTCTACTAATTTTGCTGATATTTATTGTGTGCAGTGTAAGAATGAGTGAATAAAAAGGTAATATATTTCGGAGATTTCTCTCTGCTTTTATATCTACAGGTATAGTATCTAGAAGTAACTACGATGTACTTAGAAATATGTAACTAGAATATTCTACAATATTTGAGTAGGTACAATAATATTCCGGTAAGCACTACAATGTCCAAGACTTATCTACAACAATATTTAGATATGCTTACTTATGCAGCACGCCAAAGTAATACTGCGGAATGACTGTGGCTAGTCCTGGAACTCATCAGCGCCGTCAATTGTTTTGTATGGAAACAAAAGCTGGTAGATCAAGTTAGCAGGAGTTGGAGAAAAAAATAGTTTTCGGAATAGCATAAGATAGCTGTCTTCGATGTGATTGTGCCTATTGCTCTCTCCTCTAAGCTTGTAAAGCATCTGTTTGTTATTCCTCTTTTCTCACCACTTCTTACACCAATACACAACCTGGTCCCACTGCTGGGATGTCCATCTCTGGCGGCAACAGAAATGTAAAAACATCCCCATCGGTAGTGATGGATGGGATTGGAGTAACAGCTTGTTATCCTGTGATGACTGTGGAACTTGTTTGTCTTCTTCACTATTTTACTAATATCAGCTAGCCAAGTAACTTTTACTTTTAGGCTGTATGTCATGCTTTACCCATGTGCTGTGCATTCAAAAGCTAAGCATTGTTATAAACACCCAGAGTCCAAGGTGTAAGCAACAGATGACTTGTCATGGTCGAAGTCACACACTAACAGATGACGTAAGGGGAATGAGTAGAAAGTCTGATATATAAACCGTCTGGAATATACAAGCTTAAGACTAAGGAGTAGACTATGTATTAGTTACTACTTATATACTATCCTACATGTGTCTACCATGAGTCGAGAGTCCATGCATAGTCTGTGCATATCACTGTGCTTTACTGTGCGCGTAGTTGAATGATCATAATGAAACTGTGCCTGTAGTTTGCTGAGTAAATGCGTAGTTGCCTTGAGGTTTCTGCATGTACGTCATGTGATAAGTCACATGATAGGTCACGTGATTGAAGCGAGTAAATCCTGACACAAGGGCTATCCGGATCCCGAGTACGGTGGAGGGTTCTATAGCGGAGATTGTATCATTCACTTCTGTCTTTTATACATTGGCGTTGGCTTCTTCCTCCAGGATAGTTCCGTTTTAACTCCTCTTCAACCAGTTTAAATTCTATATAATTTTCAGGCTTCTACTCGAGGCGATATTTGCAGGCGCTATAGCATCAATGGTAGCTTCCTGGGAGATTGCTGTGCTTCTTTCTGCTGTACTCTTTGCGAGTTAACTCAGGTTGCTCAGAAGTTAGAATTTGAGGAACAGTCGTACAGAAAGCAATATGTTTGCTACAGCGCATTATTCGGATTGGGTCCGCTACCTATTTATTCTACTCTCGAATTCTTACTTGCTACCTTTACTCCATACTCATCCCTGTTCCTATTCTAAACTTTTACTAAGCTTCTTTATCCTCTCAGTTGAAGAACTATTCTACTTTAAATTATTCCCTTCAATACTTTTTTCTTATAATAATATTAACACCCTCCAGTTTATCTGTATTCACGTATTGAACGTTCGTTGAGTTCATTACATCGGGATTGCTTGAAGGAGTAAATCGTATTTTTAGTGGATCGCATAACCTGTTTCCCATTGTTATTTTGTGTGCCAGAATTACTTCAGAACTGCTCACACAAGAATAAAGTCACCCATAGCTTATTCCCTGACCGAAGGTCATATTTAGGAGGCAGACTAAATTCAACAGTGGAAATATATGTACTTGGTACGACTTGATGTTATGTATAAATAACCTGTGTCTCTCTCAGTTGTACCTGGTTTCCAAACGAAAGTGAAACGTTGTCATGCGTAAGGTTGACTGGTTATGGATCGTCGTATAGGGACGTATCAGGTATAAGCAGACTTACGGTTTGGTGGACGTTTGTATCAGGGAAATCTATTATCTATTTTTATAAATACAACTCAGGTATCATCTCTGATCAGTTGTGGGTTCTACGCTGTTCTGCATTTATCGACTTCGCAAGTAAATCGTAGTAGTCATTCCATATACGGACATATTTGGCTGTGTTACTTTAGATCATTTAAGTATGCGTACGTCAAATTCAAATACATCATCCATCTTCACCGTAAGTATGCCAGTACTCGCAGATCAAAATTACTAGGCAACCTCACGGGCGACACGTTCATGAAGGGGCGGCAACGAGTGTGCCCAGTACTTTACAAAAAGTCTCACAAGGCGACCAAGAGGTCAATAGATAATATCTTCCCCATCATTATAATGTCATAAAACATTCAAACTTCACAAACTTCAAGCGTTTCAACGTCGGAAACCGTGAATATCGTCTTGCTCAGGGAAATTTTCTCTTGCAAGGATATGTGCGCTCAGGAGTAATTAGACTCATATTACCGTCCAAGGCCGCCCCTGTCGCGTCCCGGATCCATTTCCTGACCGATATGTCCAAAGGACCCACAGAAAAGGCCCTTGAACTTTCGCATGGTTCCAATATGGTAAGCTTCATATCGAACATGGCGTATGATATATCATACGATGATCATCATCATCGCTATTCAGATTTTGGGATCTTTTTTGTTTTCCTCTACATAGAACTTTTATAACTTTCACCTAGCTCAAATAAATATATAAGACATTCATATGCCCGCCGTGACGCGCTCTAAAATACAATGATGATTCTCTATCTTCAGCTTCAGATTTCAAAGGATCGAAATTCACATTCAAGGATCGCCGTGATGTTCGTCCTATTACCAGTTTCGGTGATATGCGGCGCGCCTAGAAGTAGGGCTGTGGCTAGTTCTTTGATCGCCAGATGAATACAGCGGCGCCGGCGAGCGATAGGCGATAAGTGTGCATTATGTCACGGAAAGTTAGCGGGTGTTGGACAATAATTGAAATTTAGAATAAATAGTATAAAAACAAACTGGCTTGGACATAATCTTTCCTCTCACTCTCTCGTACAAACAGCCACTGTTACCCCAACTCTATTATTCTTGTCATGTCCTTCGCCGATAAACAACCTGGTGCCACTGCTGGCATGTCCGCCTCCGGTGGCAACAGAAACGTAAAAAACCTTCCCGTCGAGGGCGATGGAAGGGAATGGAGTAATGACTTGTTCTCTTGCTGTGACGATTCTGGAACTTGCATGTTTTCCTTACCTTATGAAAATGTCTGCCCACTAAGTAAACTGATTCTTAGGCGTCATGTCGTGCTTGTGTCCATGCGTTGTGCATTCGCAAGTCAAGCACCGTTATGAACACCTCGAGTCCAAAGGTTATCCGGATCCAGAGCACGGTGGAGGGTTCTGTGGCGGAGATTGTATCATGCACGCTTGTCTTATGTACTGCGGTATTGGTTTCTTCCTTCAGGTTTGCCCCTTTTTACAATGCATTTCAAAGCGTTTGGTTTAAATCAAATTTCAGGCTTTCACTCGAGGTAATATTCGCAAGCGTTACAATATCAAAGGCGGCTTCCTGGGAGATTGCTGTGCTTCTTTCTGCTGTACTCCTTGCGAGTTGACCCAAGCTTCTCAGGAGTTGGAGTTGGAGGAGCAATCGTACAGCAAGTAGATCGTAGTTTACCATTTTTCTGGATTGCATGGTTTTTATACGAGTAGTATTTACTTCACTGTACTTTTCTGTACGTATGGTACTTCATATTTATGATACCCTTGGATATCTATGGAATGCCAATTTGAAATTGGTTTATCAATTGCCGTAGCGGAACTTTGAGGGCGGTACTGAAATTCAGATAAAACCATCCGACTAGCTGAAGGTGTTTTAGGCTATGATATACTTTTAAATCTATAGAACCCCAAAGTCCGAGGCGGTGAAGAGTGGATTTGTTGTAACCCGTGGGTGCCACTGGGCGCTGGGGCGTAGATGGTTTGAGTCCATATTTAGATTGATGGCTGATGGAGGCGTCTTAGCCAAGCTTAGGGTTGTGTGACCGTGATGCG
>JASFCY010000432.1:0-10146 GCA_036940585.1 Cyathus olla
TATGGCTCTTAGGTTTCAGCCACAACTCCTTAGGTTCTCTGCTACATTGGAGAACAACTTGTATATAAACCTCTTTATACCTTTTGTAATTTCTTAGTTCAAAATCAATAATGTTCTACATTTACTCCTGTCTTCATCTCAGACTTTTCTAAGTCAACTCTTGTCTCCTCCTGGACTTCATAAGCTAACCTCTGTGAGATTGTCTTAATGTTGTCAACTCTTTGTTCCTCCTATTATCTCCCACTACCTCCATACCATCTCCTGTTTCCTCTGAAATACAGAACCATTCTGGGGACTCATCAAGGGGCACAGTATATAAGCTCAAGCCACAGTTCATCTAGTCTTCTCCAGTACATCTCCATTTACCTCCTGTTTTTTCTAACATCTGCAACTTAGCATTAGGAGTTTTACACAGGATGTGTCAGGTAGGTGACCACAAAATTTCCAAGAGTGAAAAGGCAGGCACCTGAGAAGAGATTTTTATGAAAAATTTTGAGAGCATGTTTAGAATCTTGAATCATGACAATGGATTGGCCATGATAAATTGGAATGGTGATTATAATCTGTGGTGGGCCATCTGGCAACAAGACTCTTTTGCACTTTTCATTCTACCTTGGTTCCATCACATGTATTTGCTTCAGATATATTAACAGAGTTTCTGCTGAGAGAGCTGATGCAATGCCAAGCACTGCAAGAACAGTTGGCAGGACTTTTGGTAGAGGGATGCTAACACACCACAGGCAAAGCTTAATTTGACAATGTAAGTTAAAATTTGCTGCACACCATGGGGTAGAACATAGTTGCCTTTGTTGCCTTTGCTATGCTTGAATTTGCCATAGCTTCCTCCATGCTTTCTGGATCCACAACCTGGACTGGCCCATCAACTCCTCTGACAAGAAAATAAGCAGATTGTTCTGCATCCCAGTACAAGTGGAGTGTTGAATAAAGCTTTGTATCATCACAGCTCAGTCCCATGGGACCATCATACCCTATCGTTTTAAGCTTATCACCAATCAGTTCAAATGTATGGGGTGTAATTACCAATGGAAAACAAGGTTGATGACCTTCATGTGTACTAAAAATGAAGTAAGCAAATCACAAAATCCATATGAGTAGTGTAGGTAATACATACTGGAAGCTGTGGTTTGACCTCATTGGTAGATGCTTTTGGAGTACCTGCCCTGTCTTTGTGCTGTAAATGTAAACAATGAGGCATATCTCATCCCAGGCATATGGGCATTGGAAGTTCTGCATACCCTTGCCAGATTCAAGTCAATCAATCTTTATAACCATAGCTTCCACTAGTGTGGTAAAAACAGAGAAATCCGAATATTTCCCTTGTAGGATACCCCGTGTATAGCAGATGCAAGGTATGTTCTTTACATTCTATTTAATGATGATTCAATGCATAATTCTGGGAGAAATAGATTTTAACATACCAAAGTGGTGACAATTTCTTTGAATCCAATATATTTCACATAAAGCTTACCCAAAACTTGATTGCAATAGTGATAATTGATATAAACAAAGTTTGTATCTTTTGGTATTGGATACTGGATAGCATTTTTAAAATTCTTATTTTTGAGAAGGCTATTGCACTTGGAGCAAGGAAAGAGTTGCAAGTCTTGGCCAGTTGGCTGCAGAACTTCTTTTTCACAAGTGATTAAGAATACATGTTTCTCACAATAATCATTAATCCACTTATATTTATACACCTAAGTGTCAAGTACTTCTTTCTTGTACTTTGCATTGAGCTTTGAAAATGTCTTCTTGAATTTCTCTTTTGCAATAACCACAGGAGAGCATTCACCACCTAAAGAAGCAGTTTGATAAAGATATGTCAAAATAAGACTAGAATCAGCATTGGTAACACCAGGACAAGGCTTCATAGATTGAGATGAAATCTTTCCTGAAAGCTTTCCAGATTGAAATTTCTTGCTGAAGGAAAATAATGTTTGCATTCCAGTGGTTGCATTGATCTTGGTCTTCTTCTTGCATGTATCATCATTAACATGATCAACCCAGCAGGTGGTATCATAAAGTTCTTTCATTATAACATCAGTGCCACACTTTATGCATCAAACAGAGTGAGGGTTGGAAGTGTGGAATTGAGCAATGGGATCTTTCACAAGGATCTTCCCTTTAAATGATTTAAATTTCTTGGAATCAGTGCTGTGGTGAGGAGACATGCAGATCTTGACATGCTCCCACCACAATGAGATAAAATTGGGGTTATGCATTGATATTATATGACCACAGGGTAAATGAATCACTGAGAATTGCTCATTGGGATCCATTGTAACATTGGGATCATCCTTGGACAATCACTGCTGGAATGAATGCAGGCTAGCAATAGGTTTGGCATATGATGAGTACTTTGGCTTGCTTCCCAATGCTGGTACTTTCTTTGGTGGTTGCTCATCAATATCACTCCCATTGTTGTTGCCCTTCCACTTTCCTGTAACAGACTTGACAAAGTTGGTTAAATTTGACTTCTTGGTTTCTTGAACTGCTTTCCTTCCCTGTACTTCATCAGCATTACCAGATTGCTCATTGTAGTTATCTCTAGTCAGGCATTTGCCACCATCATTGTCAAATTCCCATATCCAACCAAGCTCTTCAATGTTATGTGTGGTTTCTCCCAACTTGCTATTGAATATAGTCACTTCCTTTGTCCTTTGTACAAATCCTGCATCAATGCTTATATTTGAAACATGATTATTTTCTGTTCTCTCCTTGATTGTAGCATTACTGTTTCTATCCACTATTTCTACCAGTTCAACCTGCATACTATGTCCAGGGGTTTCAGGAAGTTGCACTTGTGTTAAAGGATAAGCTTCTGTATGCATAGGTTGCATATAGAGTTTGGCTTCAGGTAAGTGCTATTGAAATATGTCAATTCATAGTCATTGGGCATCTGAATAAATTCACCTCAAGATCAACAAGTTGCTCAAGCCAACAAAGCCTCTCACAGATATTTCATTTCTGAGTCCACAGAGAATCACCTAGTATTTCATGTGCAATTATGTTCATACATGCAATACTGCAGGAATATCCATCTGTTTGGATATCATGCTGCAAACTATCATCCTGGTATGTAAATGCACCAATCTTCATATATTTCAACCATCTCTTCACTGCATTTATAAGAAGCTTTGGCTCTGCTTACCCATATTCTGCACAAGTATCTCCTATAGGTACAGTCAATCATTATTGTTTAAGTGAGGCAAGTGTTACATACCATAGGCAACTGCCCACCACTTAAAATCAATTAGACAAGCTATCCAGTGGTTTCTGTGCACAAGAGCAGGGAAGTAAAGCTTCTCTATGTTCAGTTCTTTCACCTTCTTCTCATATTTGGATAGAACACAGATTTCTCTATCATTGTAGCCTTTCTGAAGATGTGCTGCACTCTCCAGCATGATTGCAAAAACTACTGGCACAATCTCAACCTCAGAACATATCCCATTTTCAACTGTTTGCCTGGTAAGCTTCTCTGCCATCATATCCATTTCATCAGTACTAAACCACCTTGTGCTCACAAATGTGGCCAGTATTAAAGTTGTGACAGATCCACCAAGGTAGGTTAATAGTGCTTTATACCTGAGGCTATTAATAATGTTTTGTGCATTCTCTACAAGTGCACCCATAATAGCATTATGTTGGCTCTTCTCCCTTCCTAGCCATTCCACTGCCTGACACCATACATCTTGGTCATCACATAATGATGATATGCTCCCCCAAAATGTGATAGCATATAGAGAAAAGTGATCTCTGCCATCATTGAACCATGGATCAATAATGAAATGTGCCCCATTCAACCATGCCTGTCCAAATGCACCATTGAGTTTTGCAAGGAAAGATGGAGATGGCATTGGTCATTCTAGCAAACACTGGATGTTAGCTATGGGTTGCATCTGGATTTGTGAAGTTGAAGGCATAGGAATGAGTAGGGAGTGGAAACTGAAGAAAGTCTTCAACAAGCATATTGGGGAATGATAGGTATGTATTAGCTATTGTTGGGATCTTGTAAGCATTGTCAACAGCCCAATGCAGGGGAATTGGAGGTTCCCTTGGATAATTGGGTCCATTTTCTAGTACCCAGTTATGATGGTTAAATTTCTTCTCAATAGTTAAGTCAACAACACTCATGTTGAGCATTGTCATGAGTAAGGGGAGTAAGGAGGAGGGTCCAAGGAGGATTCAGGGCTGCTTGTAAACTACCACAGATCACCATTCACAAACAATACCTAACTAGATACAGGCAACAGTATATTTCATGGAGTAGACATCTGATTGCAAACTGGAAACACAACTTATATGAAGTATAATTTCAAACTTCAATGGAAATTTTTGGAAAATTTGTCTGAAATTTGGCTCAGACTGCTCAAATTACACAAAAATGTCTTCATACAGCTAATTCCATAATCATAGATGCTTTCAAAATTTTGATTAGTGGAGTCAGTGTGGTGATTATGCATGACACAACTCATCCAAATATGGTGAAGTGCCTCTGGCATCCTACAGCCCTGCCATTACCAGCACTAATTCAGCTCCAGTAGAGTCTGCCAATGAGTGTGTATTGGGAGGCCTTCAGTAACTTTGTTTAAATATAAAATATATAAATGCTCTCCAATTGTTCTCTATCATGACAAGGTTTATAAGGGATACACCCTTGGTAATGATAATCCTTGGAGTTCTCAGTAGTAAGAGATACTTGTGAAATTCAGTATTTATTGAGCAGCAAGAGAAAACTGTAGGAAGTACATTCATAAATCATGCCTCAACAACCTAAGAATGCTATGACACACTATCTTCTTGGTCTGGGACCAATGCCCTCCCCACAACCTCAGGAGCTTGCTGTTGCTCAAATGAATGCTGTTCTTGATGAAGGAGCCTTTGAGCAACCATGTAACCACATTATGCCCCCCATACAGTCCAGGAATATGCAATGATGTCGAGATGAAGTATAACTTCCAGCAAAATAGCTGGAAGAATAGAATACCTAATATGAAATAAGAACATGCTTAAAAATATAATAAGTGCATGTGTAATTTTACATACCTAACACCTTGAACAAAAAAGTCATAGCAATGTGCATGGCCTCCTCCAACAGCCCAAGCATAATTTCACTGTGATATATGACAGTTACATGCAGACTCATTGAGGTATACATGTGTTTCTGGTGAGCATCAGGCTATAAGAGCCTGGAACTGGTTGCAGCATTTCATGTCCCACTCAATTGAGAGCCATGTTACCTATACAATATTTAATGGATGGTAAGTACACTTAGGTTGGTATACAATGGTATACCTTTTTTTGAGAGTACCCATGATGGTGCAAAGTGCATGTGATGGTTTGAATTGAAATGTCAATTCCCATCATGTTGGACAAATCTTACTGAATTTCCAATAAATAAATGTCTGGCCAATGATTAACAAGACCTTCCATATACTAAAAAGGTATTAGCATATACATTAGAACATACTGAGACATACCATAATATTCCAAGGTCTAATAAATCATGGTCAACCAGCTTGTAAAGGTACATTTGATACCATGCCTGTTTGGTGTGCTCTGGAAACTATGCACTGGATAGTTCTAGCTCTGAAACCCATGTTCTTGCAAATGTCTTTCATAGTCATATTGAATGCCATGAAAGCGGCAAACTCCTTCTGAGTTGAGGGAATATAGTGATAGTTTGACATTGTGAGAGTTGGAGGAAAAGTATCACTTGCATGTGCATATTGTTGATGTGGAAGCACTGATCTGGATAAGGAACATTAGAGCAAGCAGTGACTGTTTGGGGTTGTTGTGGGGCAAAGTGACATCATGTCAAGTTGTATTGTTTTTTTGAAATATATCCACAATTTTGGAATTAGCTATAACTTCTCCAGCATTTTGCCAAATTTTGGCCACAAAATGTCTGATCTAGGATCCAACCTTCATAGGCATTATCTGGGGTCCTGGTGAAAATGATGCCTATCTAGGAGCTCAGCAATGCAAAGCTGGAAACTCCACCATGTGTTTTGTTGGGTGGAATTCTACATCAATTCACTACTAGCTGTAAGATACAAGAGGAATTGATGCATCTATGTACTGTGGCACAGAAGACAGTATATATCTCTCCATTATGCCAAAATTCAATGAAACATCATCCACTGTCTGCTACTCTGGCTGTTGCACAAGCTATCACGTTGCAATGCTTGGTCACCATGCCAGTCCTACATATGTAATCATTCTTCTTTCATTTACAACCAACTTCTACTCACCTTTATGTACTTCATTCTTGCACAGACACCTTCAAGCCTTTCTTCCACTCCCTCTTGTATTAAATGAAACAAGCCTTTCCTAGCTCTAACCAATGACATTGTTCTCATACCTCAGCTCAACTCTATGACCTCAACATTCAATGTTCCATCCTCACCTCTTCATCCAAACTTCCTCCTGCCTTCATCATTCAAATATGATACAGCATCTGTTTATTGCAGCTAAGGAAGGATAAGGCATATTCTCTATGCAACATGAAAGATCTTCAGGGGCATATGAATACATGAAGGAATTCATGGGCCCTTCTACATACATGCCATTTGGAATGAGTCAAACTCATACATGCAGCTGCTGCAACAATATCCACCTACCCAAAGCCCACCTCCCAGAAATCCACTGAAGAGCTCAGTAGCCTCCTCTGTGTGTGTCTCTTGTCCACCACTTGTGATAGTGCATCTGCCACACCAACTTCTACACCACCTTCCCCATCAGAAAGCTCCGTGTACCCATCAATGCAAGTACAGGAAGTATTGGTGTATCAAAACTTCTGATAGTCACTTGAGATTGATAGCTTAGTCATGTGGGTAGCTCATTGAGCAGATGATTGCTATGCATTTACTAAAATGTTGGAGGATATCAGGGAGCTGGAGGTCAGACTTTGCTGTTTTGTAACCTGTGGGCTGGTTTTTTCTGTGAACATTGCTAGGCAGAATAGGTGGTTGAGGCCATTTGGTGTTACTGGGTGTTATCTCCTTCTCTATGCTGGGAGAAACAAGATCAACAATGTCAGTAAGTATGCATCTCACATTTCCTTCATACCTGTCCCCTTGCTAATGAATGCCTGGTTTTGCCACAGATATAGGTCTTTGATCATTATCTCCTCATTCAGCATCTCTCAATTCCTCACATTTTCATGTATCATCATCTTGATTGCTCTGTGGTTGATTTTCCAAGTGGAGGACAGGTGGCTCAGAAGCACAGCGCTATATCTGGATTATTTACTTCTCATGCTGTAGGAATCATGTAGTTAAGATTTCAATGGCCATTTGAGTAGTTTGTCACACTTTGACTGTTTATTTTTGCATTTCCCAAGTATATTTTTGTTTCTGATTTTCCACTTGAGACATTCTTTGATCATGACAGTGATGTACTCCATTGGATTGCTGGATACATATTGCATCTGCATTGCATGAGGATTTGGTTAGCATATAAGAATCACTGCTTTTGACTTTTTTTTTTTCTCTGGTTACCAGCATCAAGCTAGCAAGCCTTCTTTACATCATGAACTCATCAAATCTTCATCAACATGGCATTCAAAAACTCAAAGAACTTGGAGAGAGCTCTAAAGCCCATAAATCAGGATGGATACTATGCACTGAAATGTATGAAGGAAATGCAGGAACAAGTAGTCACTGATATTAAGGAATTGCTCAAGAATAGTGGTAGATTTCATGTCAGCTTTTATGATATCAGGTTACTGATGTTGATATAGATTCTAGTATCCCAAATATAATGTGGATAGATGGTGCTCCTGGTGCAGGAAAATCTACCATTGCTTCTTTCTTGGTCTTTGAGTTGGGACAAGAACAAGTACTTGGTGGATATTATTCCTTTCAAAGAGATGATACAGACCTCAGTAATCCAAGTGCTCTCTGGAGAACTATTGCCAATGATCTGGCTTATTATCATAGCAGCATAAAAGATAATATTCAGAAATTTGTTGATGAACCAGGATATAGACCAGGGGATATAGAGCTAACATTTGCTGGTTCAGTTCAAGGACCTTTGGCAAATTATTCAAAAACAATGCAAATAAACTTGAAAGGATATCTGGTTATTGTAATTGATGCTTTGGATGAATGTGATTTTTCAGGAGCCAATAAAGTTAAACACGAACAGCTTCAAAAGACTCTGGCTCTATGGTGTAAATAGGAAAATAAAAAGATGAAAAAGTCAAATTAATCTATACCAGTCAAGATATCAGGCTACCAGTGCAATTTCTGGATGAAAAGCTCTGCAAACATGTAATGCTTGAAACTGGCAATGGAACATCTCTCACCACACAAAAAGACATGGAAATATATTTTCAAATGAGATTTGATACCATGAAGTTAAAACCCAACAATTGGCCTGAAGAAGATGAATTGAATAACCTTGTACTTAAGGCTGCTGGTCTATTGATTTGGGCTCAGACTGTGATGGACTATCTGTCAGATCCTGATCTTGAACATAAGGTTGTTCTGACTAAAATTCTTTCAGGTAACACATTGAAAGATACTAGTTTGGATATATTATATTCAAGAGCATTACTGGAGGTTATACCAGTAAATTCTAGCAATGAAAAGAACTGGAAAGCATGGATCAGAGATGTACTAGGAATAATAATTACAGCAAAAGTTCCTATACAACAAGATGATCTTCTTCATTTCATGGGATTAAATGGAAAAACAGACATAAAAATAAATGATATCATTAAAAAATTATCACCAGTGTTATCAAAAGAAGAAAAAAATGGGAAAATAACTGTTAAACATGTATCATTTACAGAATATCTCTTGGATCATGTACATTGATTCCAAGATTTATCACAGAATAATAACTATCAACTGTCTTGAAATCATGATTCAAGAGTTGAAATTCAATATGTATGATTTTCCAAGTTCATATTTGAAAAATGAAAACACAACTATAAAGTTTGAAAATAAGGTTTCAAATTACCTTGCATACAGCTGTCTGTATTGGACTATACATGCTACAGGATATAAATTGGATAAAAATGATCAGATTTTTACTACAATCAAGAAATTTCTATATAGTAAAGTTTTGTTTTGGCTGGAGGTAATGAGTATGAACAGGAAAGTTGATATAATTCCTTTGAATATTTACAAAATAGCTGAAATAGTTAAGGTCAGACAATTTAATTCTTGTATAATATAAAATCTTACAAAGAATTACAGAATTTTAACAACATCCTGTATTTAGATTTAACAGACCTGGTGGAAATGGTTGTGAAATATTTCATTTCAATCTCAGAGAGCATTCCACATATCTATCCATCAGTACTTCCCTTTTTACCAAAGTATTCATATATAAGAAGAGCATATCTTCCAAAGTATAAAAATACAGTACAGGTAATAGCTGGATTGGAGGAAATAAGAGTACCCCTCACAAAAATAATAAAGAGTAATTTATATGATATAGCATTAGTTAAATTATTACAAAATAAGTTCTATAATACCACTGGCACCTGGAATATACAATTAGACCAGACAGTAATGCATACACTTCAGGGTCATTCTGATTACATAACTTTAGTTGCATTCTCACTAGATGGAAAGTATGTGGTATCAGGCTCATATAATAAAACCATTTAAATCTGGAATGCAGATACAGGCAAGACAGTAAGAAATTCACTACAAGGCCATTCTTCTAGAATAACTTCAGTTGCATTCTCACAAGATGGAAAGTATATGGTATCAGGCTCATGGGATAAAACCACTCAAATCTTAATATACACACAGGCCAGACAGTGATGGCTCTACTGCAAGGCCATTCTTCTAGAATAACTTCAGTTGCATTCTCACCAGATGGAAGATATGTAGTATCAGGCTCATGGGATAAAACCATTCAAGTCTGGGATACATACATACACCAGTCAGTAATGGCTCCACTGCTAGGCCATTCTGAAACTATAGCTTCAGTTGCATTCTTACCAGATGAAAGATATGTATTGTCAGGTTTACATGATGTCAGGGCAACACTTAGACAAGGCCACCTAACAATAAACAGAAGACTTATAGGTGAGAATCAATGACTAGGAGAAGTGGAAATCCTGAGAGATTGAAGCTGAGGAATGTCTACTGTACAGGAGGGTTT
>JASFCY010000434.1:0-10120 GCA_036940585.1 Cyathus olla
CTTTTACTTACCTTTTACTTATGACTTAGAGTATTCCTTGAATGGAAGAACAGGCAGAAATGCCATCCTTTTATGCAGTTTGGGCAGGTTCATTAGTCAGAGACAGCCGGATCTTGTGCACTCTATATGTAAGTTCTGGAATCTGTTATAATTGTTCCAGAACACTCTGGGCTGTCTAGACGAAGTCTCTATGATGCCCAAATGATGTCTATCATATCTTTTGCTTACCATCTTTAAACAAGATTGTCACAAACAAGTCACAGATTTAATACAATATACCTTCTAATTCTTGTCTTTTCTGTTCAGTTGTGGTCTCAATTTCATGTTAAACTTTATGTCTGGCTATTTAACAATTACTATTTACACTATGGTTGAGGAATATTTGTGAGTATACCACAAAGGAGTATAAGGAAATGGGATAATTATAACCATACTGAGATGCATCCAAAATATTACGATTGCCTTGAGATTGGTTCTAGAGCACCCGACACTCTTAATAGGCATTGCATTGCAGCTGATTCTTTAAAATGCCTTACAGGAATATTGTAACTGCTGGCTGCATGCCATGTAACTATATTAAAATCCATAACAATCTAGGTTAAGACTTAATACATTGCAACAAGGTTTGAACTTTCATGATACACCTGGTTTAAATATAGTTCGCTTCTGTAACACTCTGTGACTATGCTCAAGGTATCACATTTGTTCTCCTTTCCCCAATCCAAACTATCCTTTACATCTCGCTTCTTCATGTTACCTTACAGTTGTTACTCCTTTTACCTACCTCTTACACTCATTTGTCTCCAGGCATCATTTAGATGTTGCTTTACATTTGGCCTTTGGCTTTCTACATTCATTCACCACATTGTTTCACCTTCACCTATGGCCTCCTACTATAGTACTTACTGATCCCTGAACTACAATAGAAGTATATAAGACTTATGTGTAGAACTGTACTTACTCAGTAATTCCTATATTTGTTAAAACTGTTCTTTCTTTTTGTGTGACAAAACTCTCTTGTTACACCTAGTGTGACATTGGCTTTTGTCACAGTTTTGTCAGGATCTACTCGCTTTTATTGTAAGTAACAGATGACTTGTTATGGTCAAAGTCACACACTAACAGATGACGTAAGAGAGATGAGTAAAAGTCTGATGTATAAACTGTCTGGAATATACAAGCTTAAGACTGAGGAGTAAACTATGTACTAGTTACTACTTATATACTACTTTACATGTGTCTACCATGAGTCAAGAGTCCATGCATTGTTCGTGTGTAACACTGTGCTTTACTGTGCACACAGTCGAATGATTGTAATGAAACTGTGCCTGTAGTCTGCTGAGTAAACATGTAGTCGCCTTGAGGTTTCTGCATGTGTGTCATGTGATGAGTCACATGGTAGATCACGTGGTTTGAAGCGAGTGAATCCTGACATTACCCCCCCTTTAAGAATTGTGTCCTCACAATGTATCTAGTCGAAACACTTCTTGTGTATCATTAATGATTCTTTGCCAATGTCATATTCGATACATTTGAAGTTTCACATATCCATAGGTGCTGAGCATAATAAGAAGTAAAATGGTCATGGGCATTTCCCATAATAGGTCAAAGAGGATAGAGGATGGCATATTGATTGTAGTTTTTGTTTTTGATTTCTTTTAAATATTAATTTAGTCTTGGTTTGGGCATATTGGCATTATCTCAATGGAATTTATTCACTAGTCTCTTGGTGTTTCCAAGATTTCGGTGATCCATCCACGTATCATGTTCATATGAATATTCCTTCCATTTGACTCGGTACATAATTTTTCCATATCTCCATTTGGATTCTAATATCTCTTCTATTTCGTATTCATCTTGGTTTTCAACTAATACTACTGGGGGCGGGGCGGGTTTTCTCTGGCTAGGGTATTCGGGGGGAGTGTATCTTGTGAGGAGTTGCATGTGGAATACCGAATGAATTCTTTTCCATGATTTTGGGATTTCCAACTCATAAGATGCATTACCAACCTTCTTGAGGACTTTAAAAGGACCGTGTCGTTTATTGTCGAGTTTTGCAACAGGTCTGTCCGATTTGATATTGATGCCTTCGAGATACACTTTGTCTCCTGGATTAAACTCGTCAGCCTCTTTATGGTGATTATCGAGTTGACATTTTAATCCCTAGGAGTTTAGACAGTTCCTTCGTGAATTCCGATTTGAATTGTGGCCCTTGATCACTGATTATTACTTGAGGGAGACCATGGTGTTTGAATATGTGATCATGGAATTCTTGTGCAGTTCCTGGTAAATCTATTTCCTGGTTACATGGGATGAACTCTGCCATTTTTGTGAATCAATTGACTACTACCATAAGAAAGTCGAATCCTTGTGACAGTGGGAGTGGTCTGATGAAGTCTACAGATATTATTTGCCATGGTTTATCTGGAATGACGTTTGGATCTAAGGGGCCCTTCTTAGTCATTCAATGGATGTTTGTCCTTTGGCATGCTTCACATCTGGATACGTATTTCTTGACATCAGATCTTATTCATGGCCACCAGTAATCTCTGAGGATTAGTTCCTGTGTTTTGTATTCTCCCAGATGTCCACTTATGGCAGGGTCATGATGAATGTGGATTATGTCTTCTCATAGTTTTGTGTTTTTTGGAACATAAATCCGGTTTTTCCAAGAGATTACTCCTTCATCAGATTCAATCCAATTAGGGTCCTTTTGATCGAGCATTTTAATGACTTCCTTGTCACGGTTCTTCCGAGATTTTCGGATTCTTTCCATGATGTCATTGTCTTGGCTGATCATGTGATGCTGGACTCTGAAGTGTTCTGCCTTTAGGAGTATGATATTCATGTTATCATTTTCTCCCTTATCATATCCTGGTTGTCTGGAGAGTAGGTCTGCCTTTGTCATCTGATTTCCTGGTTTGTGGTGTAGTGTGAATACGTATTCCTGTAATTCGGTAACCCATCTAGCCTGTCTTCTGTTGAGTTTCTGGGGCTTCTTAAAGTACTCCAGATTCTTGTGATCCATCCAGATTTCAAAGGTTTCTTTAGCCCCAAGAAGGTATTGATGCCATTCTTCCAATGCTCTCATGATAGCCAGCATTTCTTTGTCATAGATCTCATAGTTCCATTCTGCAGGATTCAATGCATGGGAAATGAAGGCTATTGGTTGATACTTTCCATCTGCTTGCTCCTGGGAGAGTATGGCTCCATTCACAAAGTCTGAGGAGTCTGCTTCCACATGATATTTACCATCATCATTGGGTAAGGCTAGTACCGGTGCCATTGAGATTCATTCCTTGAGATCTGAAAACACGATTGCTTGTGGTAACTCCCATTTCCAGTCATTCTTTCCGGTGAGTTCATGGAGAGGTTTAGCTACCTTAGCAAATCCTTCGATAAATCTTTGATAGAAGTTGATAAATCCTAAGAATTGCTGTAATTCCTGTTTGTTGTTCGGTACTGGCCAGTCTTTCACAGCTTATACCTTGGCAGGGTCCATTCGTACTGCGTTATGTGAGATAATCAGTCCCAGATATTCAACCTTGGTTTTTTCGAAGAAGCACTTTTCTGGTTTTAGGAATAGGTTATTGCATTCCAGCTTTTCTAACACACATTTCACCATTGTCTGATGTTGGTCTAGTGTCTCTGTGAAGATTAAGATGTCATTCATATAAACTATGACTTGTCCCAGATCTATTTCATCCTTGAAGATATCATTCATCATAGTTTGGAATGTGGCCAGGGAATTTGTTAATCCAAAGAACATAACCAGTGGTTCAAACAGTCCTCTATTGGTTCTGAAGGCCACATATTGTTTATCACCTTGCTTAATCCTAACATTATTGTAGCCCCAGCAGATATCGAGTTTAGTGAAGTATTGAGCTCTCTTCAATTTGTCTACCAATTCCTGAATAAGTGGTAGGGGATATCAATTTTTGATCGTAATCTCATTTAGTCATCTGTAATCCTGAATAGGTCGAAGCAATCCATCTTTCTTTTTAATGAAAAAGAATGGGGATGCCCATGGGGATTTTGATGGTCTAATGTGTCCTGACTTGAGATTCTCATCTAAAAATTCATCCAACTGCCTTTGCTCTTCTAGATTCAATGGATAGATTTTGCAATCAAATTCCTTAGCTCTGGGAATGAGTTTGATGGTGTGATCCCAGGGTTGTCTTGGTGGTAATTCATCGAACAATTCCTTTTTGAAGACCTTTCCATACTGGTGATAAACTTCTGGTACTGATTGTTTCCAGTGTGTCTTAGATTGCTGTTTGTTCTGTGCTTCAGCGATCTTAGATGCCATTGTTTGGAATGCTCGTATCTCAATTTCCTCCATGATGTTGACAGCAATCAATCTATCTCTGTGGTTGAAGTCAATTTCCTTATCAAGGTCTTCTTCTTCTTCCTCAGGATTGAGGGTATTGATCAGGGGAGTGCATTCAATTGGACAATGTGTAAACTTCAGTGTGTTCTCCTTCCAGTCTATTTCTGGGTTTGTAGATTTTCAACCAATCATGTCTGATGAATATGTCTGCTTTTCCCAAGTTGGATACTGCAAGTGTCATGGTTTCTACATGTCTGCCAAGCCTGACTCATAGTTCTGCATAGTGAGTGATTGATCCTCCTGAGTTGAATGTGCCATTGGCATTATATACTGGGATAGGTCGTGGGTATTCCTTTGTAGTAATCTTATTCCTTTGTACGAACTCTTTTCCTATGCATGAACCAGTGCTGCCGCTATCCAGGAGTGCCTTTACATCATAACTTCATCTAGAATCTAAAGTTGTGATGACCATGTGTAGATCCATTTGATTTCCCTTGGTGCCTCAGATGTGTTGTTTGGGAGACTGTAGTTCTTCTAATGCAATTATTACATCGTCATCAGAGAGATTGTTCAGATCTCCTAACATTGCATGGTTTACCTCGGGTTGTCATTTTGCCTGTGTCCAGATGTCAAGTATGCCTATGGCAACTTCCAGTTTTTCATCCTTAATTCATTGTGCAGTCCAGTACACGTTTCCTTGTTTTGCTTCCTTTCCAGGGAAGCTGCGCTTAGTTCGTTCATTCTTCTGTGATAATAGGATAGATTCCTGATCTACACTAGGGATATTTACAGGTGAAGATACATATTTAGAGGCCAGTGAGTTTGCACTCACTGCTGGCCTCAGTGAAAACCCCAGCTGGTGGCTAATTGCACCTTCTGGTCATCTGAAAGGTCTGGCATGGGTACTATTGTAGCTAAAGAGTCTGTGGTTGTACATAAGGGGGTGTCTACTGCCCTGTTCATAAATTGTCCTTGCCAGTTAGGGCAGTCCTTAGATAAATGGCCATGTTGGCCGCATTTAAAACATAGTCCTTGCCATTTCATGGTGTCAATGTCCATCCTGTTGCCTCCTTGCGAGACAGGGATCTGATCGGGATTTGTGGATCAAGGTTGGTTCGTGTTTGTCCTGGCTGGCTGACTTCTGGGGGTGAAGTTTCTGTTCGTGTTTCCAGCCATCTGATAATTTCCAGTTGTGCCAAATCGGGTGTCGGATTCCCTTTTCTGTCTTTCAAATATCACGGCCTTGTTCTTCCAATCATTGATTGAAGAATCATCCTTTAGTCTGGCTACTTCCACAAGTCTTTTCCCAAGTCCCAGGTTAACTCCGCTTTTGAATTTGTCTACCAAGGTGGTGTTATTAAACCCAGTGAGATTTTCCCATGCGTTGAATTCCAGAATATACTCTTTCACCAGTCATTTGTTCTGTCAGAGTTTGCTGATTTGTGCAATGGCATTGCTCTGAGTTTCCAGTGATACAAAGAAGGCTTGTAAATCCATGGCGAGTTGGTTCCAACTGGGGAATGGCAGGGTGATCTTGAATGATGGTACACCTGTCTCTGTGTTTCCGTGTACCTCCTCATGGGAGGGTTCCTGGCCATTGTGCCCATCCTTCCATATCTGTCTTTCCTTATTGAAAGCGATCAGGCATTCCATATATGTGTTGGCCCATCTCTGGGCAATGTTTCCTTTCCCTTTCTTGATCTTCATCAAGGTCTGGGTTATCCAGGTCCAATCAGAAGCAATCTTCTTCTGATCGAAGTAGTTTTCCATTCGCCTACACCAACCAGAGACTTGATCGGGGTCTCCTTTGAAGTCATCTGGGGGTGTAACTTTTTCATCTTTCTCTGGTTTCACTTCTCTGGTCACCTGGTTGATCAGAGTGGTGAGGTTCGAGGCATGGCTGGCTTTATCCATATCGTTTAAGTTATTCCATCTTTCTATTCCCCCAACAATAAAGAGGGAGAGAAAGGTTGTGAGAAATGCAATTATCACAGCCTCAGTGATCATGATTTTTTAATCTAGGTGGATACACTCAGGGCCATTCCAGTAATAGTGGTTGCAGCACTCATGGCAGAAGAAGCCTTCATGATCTGGAACAGGAGGAATAGGGGTAGGAGATCAGGAGACAGGTTCAAGGAGTGGGATTTCCTCGGGTGCAGGTGTGAGAACTTGGATTTCCCAACCAATGCCTTGTTCACATAGTTCCTCGATTGAGGGGTAGGTGTTGGGATTGGGTGAGGCAGTTGTTTCCCTTGATTGGGGCTGTGGTGATGGAGAGGGAGAGGGTGTTGGTGCTCAGGTAATGGTCTGAGTCTGGTGGTGGGATGGGATCTGGTAAAGGGTTCGGGAGTGGAGTTTGAGTCTGGTTTGGGACCTAGTAACGGGCATACAATTTGACATAGGTGATAGCTACGCACACCTTGGTCACACACACACTAGTTTGCAGATAGAACCAGCTGGGGCAACACGTGGTAGCCTCCCCAGACACTGGCGACTTAGGGTTCTTCGAAGATCACCCCTGCAGTCCTTGTATGATTGGTAATTTGCCAAGAGTCGGGCTCAACATTACTCTGTGAGGCTCTTGTGCTTCCAAGCACAATGATCAAGTCTATCGAATAGAGTGTACATCTATCAGTTGGCCAATTGATGGAGAGAGTATAAAAGAAGAGTAGTAGTGTGGGGGTTCCACAGGAGTGTGTGAGGTCGAGAGGGAGAGTCTTAAGCTAATGTAAGCAACAGACAACTTGTCATGGTCAAAGTCACACACTAACAGATGATGTAAGAGAGATGAGTAAAAGTCTGATATATAAACTGTCTGGAATATACAAGCTTAAGACTGAGGAGTAAACTATGTACTAGTTACTACTTATATACTACTTTACATGTGTCTACCATGAGTCAAGAGTCCATGCGTTGTTTGTGCATATCACTGTGCTTTACTGTGCACACAGTCAAATGATCATAATGAAACTGTGCCTATAGTCTGCTGAGTAAACGTGTAGTCGCCTTGAGGTTTCTGCATGCATGTCATGTGATGAGTCACATGGTAGATCACGTGGTTTGAAGTGAGTGAATCCTGACATTTATCACATGACATACATACAGAAATGTCAAGGCAACTACAGGCATGGTTTAATTACAATCATATAACTGCATGCATAGTAATGCACAGTGATACACATGACTTATGCATGGACTCTTGACTCATGATAGACACATGTAAAAATAGTATATACATAGTAACTAATATGTAGTTTACTCCTTAGTCTTAAGCTTGTATATTCCAGATGGTTTATATATCAGACTTCTACTCAATCCTCTTATGTGATTTGTTAGTATGTGACTTTGACTGTGACAAGCTGTCTGTTACTTACAAGTTTTTAACACATTGAAAGAGCAAGATATGCCAATTGCATCACTTGTGTAAACTGTACCAAAATAGCTCATCTTAAGCTCATTGATAACAGGGAAAGAACAACTCATATTTATGTAATTTGTAAATGAAATAAGCTGAAGATGGTAATGAAGGTGTTGAAATTGGTACTACATAGAACAGTGTGGTATCACTAAGAAAAGCCTGCCATTTCTTCAGACAGCCAGTTGTAACTGGCAGCAACAAGTGTGAATTGGTAAAACATATTTATTTAAATTTGGTGGGGTTGACTACTACTGGAGTAAGTACTCACATACTCAAAGATGGAGCACTGCGTGGTTGCCAATTGATGTTTAATGGCACAGGAGGAATAAGCTCAGTGCAAACCACATTCATCAGTGAGCAAGGTGAAGTTGACTGTTATTGGCATGGTGAACATAATAGCATCAATCTTAAACCAGTGACCTGTCAATATAAGTTATAACAGGCAATGTAGATAAATATTGCTGTTAATGTTACTGTTATGTTATCAATCAACCCAATGTTGAATGAACATTGTACAGTTTACTCATGGAATAGGTAGCTTGAACTAATGGATGTCATTGATTGACAAGTTGGATGTGAAATGAATAAGGAAGACCAATACAGTGGGAGATTATTGACTACCACCTATGAATACCTGCCATTAATCAATAGCATGCTGAAATAATGAGGTACTGTATACTTATAATTAAGTCACCCATGGGAAAAGACTCATCAAACACATACAGTCAAACTTCACTGATGAAATATAACTTGTAAATTACTTGTACACTACTTGTCCTCTCTCGAGGGCTTTATATACATGTAAACTATGTATCTAGAATTTTCTACTTATTTCCTATGGTATTCTACTTTGTGTAATCCAAGACAAAGTTAATGTGTTCTAGTATTTACTAGAGCATGCAGCATTGGCTTGGCTTACTAAGCAGTCCCAGTGCATGCATGGCAGAGTTGCATCATCTCACAACATTCACTTAATCTATACCCCTTGATGGACAGTGCAAGCTGTATAGTTTAGAGGGCTATGGGGTATCCCTTAAGTGCTGAATTGGCACTTGAATAGATGCTGGCTGAAAACCAGAAAAAATCAGAACATTTTTTCGTTCTAATATGCTCTGAAATGACCCACTCGCTTTATGTTAATAGTCGACACAACACTTAGAGAGAGCCATGCAAGCTAATTAAAGATTCTATTTATTTCTTCAACAGCAACAAGTATAAGCAATGGCTTAAAGTAGCAAATTTGGAGGTGGCAGGAATATACCCCATACAGGTGAACCCAACCGCAAGAGAAAGTAATTTGTAACTGAAAAACATATCAGTTGGGCTACACAAACATGAAAAGTAAAATACTAACCTTCTGTCCCAGTCCCTCATGTCATGTAATACCATGCCGATCTTGACCCCTCTCACCCAAAAATCACTCCATATGCACCCACAATTTGTCACATTCCCTGCATCCCCATCTCTTTCCTTGGGTCTTTCAACAAGACTGATCAAAAGCAAATGCTTAGGTCTTGTAGGCATCTGCTCAACTATGGAAGGGAAAGTATAGAAATTCAACATAGAGGTGTGGCATTCAAAAGTGTGAGCTTGGTCAGCCTTCCTTGCACACCCAAGAGTACCAGGCCTAGAGGAAAGCCACATAGTGGGACAAGGTACTTGGGTTCCAGTGGATGGGTGGTGGACAGTTCTGTGATTCAGAACTCTAACATTGTCCTATCAACATCCTTCAACCCTTCTTGAGTGCATGCACCAACCCATTGCATTTCTCTATTGCTTCCACAGATCCAAAGCCCCATCATCCCATCCTTCAACCCTGTATATATATTTCAATCAATGCCTGGTCAATGTGTAGCCAAATGTCCTAAAAGTATAGCATAAAGACACATGTGGTTGTAAAGGAGGATAGCACTGATAGCAAGGTAACATGGGCAGAGGATGATATGCCAAAGATCTTGGGTGAGTTCAATGTGTTGTGGAATGGGTGAGCATAAGGGTGTTAAAGTAGCCCATCATGTCTGCATATCCAATATCAGCCTTGAGCTAGAGCTCTATGTGCATACCCAATACAAAGTTTGATGTCTTCATCTTCTTTAGTTCATTCCTGCTATGCAACTGGAAGTTGTCCAAGGCATGGGTATATGGTGGAGAAGCCAGGTTCCATGCTTAATCTCTTGTAGCAGATCTTTAAAACAGAGGAAGAGAACACCATGAGAAGTCAAGTGGACATTGCAGAAGACACTGGCTGATGGGACTACTGCAAGAATAGAGAGAGATGAGGACAATAGGTGTACTCATTCTGTCAGGGCAACACTTAGACAAGGCCACCTAACAATAAACAGAAGACTTATGGGTGAGAATCAATGACTAGG
>JASFCY010000435.1:0-10108 GCA_036940585.1 Cyathus olla
TCTTCCTTATGAGATGCCTTCTGCCGGTCAATATCGAATCTTGCGCGATCACGTTCACGAAGCATATCGGCCAATTCAAGATTTTTAGCTTTAAGGTCGCGTTCCATTTTTTCCATGCGATCGACAGCCTCCTGGGCAGAATTGGCTTTCAGCTGCATCTGCTTGAACTTCGACAGCATGTCCAGATGTTCTGTACGTAATTGACTGTAGAGTTTAGCAAGTGCTTCGTATTTGTTGCGCCACAAGGTAATCTGGTCTTGAAGTTGTTTGATCAGCTCGTCTTTCGAAGATAGCTGAGAGTTGATATGAGCTTGAACGCCGCTCAACTCAGCTTCCAATGCTTTGACACGCTAAATGAAAGTTGAGATCAAGTGCAAGTAATGGAGCGAGTCACATACCCTGTCGTACTGCTCCAGGAATATCTGATCACGCTCGTACTGCCCCCGCATCGCCAGTAATTCCCGTTCAAGTTCGCTTGCTTGCTGTGCTGCCTGATTATTATACATCATCTGCTGTTGCTGCAATAGCTGCTCTTGAGCACGTTGCTGAGCTTCTGCTTGTTCCCTCTGACGCCGTTCAAATTCCTGCTGCTCCTGCAGTTGCATTTCCATGCGCTGGCGTTCTTCTGCTTCTCTTTGTGCGTTCAAAGCTGCTTGTTGGTCCTCATACTGCTTTAGCATACGTGCTTGCTCATCAATCTCGGCAGCCGAAGGAGCTGGTGCTGTGGGAGGTGGAGATGGGGATTTCATAGCTGTCTTTGGACGTGCCGGTAGATCTGGAGCATCACCAGTATCCAAGAGATTGGGAGGTTCCTGCAGTAAAGTTAGGAACATTATTATTGCTTATATTTCATCTACGTACATGCCCTAGTTTTGGAACGTTGATGAGGCCGGTGAGATACTTGAGGTTTGAACATTCATAGTAAAATTTGCGAAGGTTATAGTGTTGTGAGGTATACCGTTCTCTGAGTGGCTCAAGAGCTTCAACATCGTTTGTTCCTACATGTATTGCAGATCAGTTAGAAAAAGCAGATATATATATATATATACGCACTTCGATACATGGCGCGCATCATGCTGGTAATAAACCTGTAAATACCCCAGCTTTCTTTAACGAGAGGCACCAAAGAAGATATGCGACACTCGTTATTAGCAGAATGCCTGAAATGTGAGAAGACCATCTTTTGGAAAGAGTCAATTTGGTCTTGAAGAGACATTAGATCAGATATTGTTTCATATCTGAACAAGTCAGGTTAGGAATTGTGTCTCTGCAACGAACTAGGTACGTACCCTTCATTTGGGTCATCTATCCCCTTCAACGTAACATATTCTTCATATTCAAATAGCCCATTGAATTCAGGTCTCAAACGATGAAACCTCAGCTTTGCCAGAATGAATTGGACATATGTCTTGATAAGAGGGGAATATCCTACGGACATATGAATATCTCCTGTAGTGTTTGATCGACTAGACGTACCGCGTTGACCATCTCCTGCGACTGTCCTGGAGCATGTTTCAAGCCAAGCAGTTTGCCCTTGGGCTTCTTTGATTGTCTGAACGAAAGTGAGCTTGGTCCCATATCATATCAATAGTTCACTCACTATTGGGTGCCCTTCCTGCAGAACTTTATGCACCGTAATCAAAGCCTTAAACGTCTGGACTTCGTCGGACAAGATGGGTTGAACGCGCAAGCCACTCCAGAATGAGATGGAAGAATGATAATCCCAAGTGAAGACAATGCATTCTATACGTTCTACTTAGTAATAGGGCAGAAGATGGCGTGCTAGGACGTACTGCGAACATGCTTTTGTTTTGGAGCAGTTTCTTCAGGACTTGTCGCCTTCTTTATGTTGATAACCAACTCGTGTTCAGCCTTGTCTCTGTCGACGGGCCTTGTTGGAAGATGAACTTCGTCATCGATGTCGAATGCATTTGTTCGTCCCCTATTGCTGCCGAACCTGTATAGCATGTATATTAGACCAGCCGTGTGCACCTAAAGACATTTACGCCTACATCGCGGTGAAAGGGGAAGAAGGGATATATGCGCAGGGTACTCGGCGCACTTGCTATTGTGCACGCAGCGCAACCTGGGGACAAACGTGACACTGACACCACAATCACTCGGGATCAATACCGCGCGAATCCGTCATGTGCAACCCTCGGCGACTTCATCGTTCAACTCAGTTTCGTTCAGGTTTAAAATGTTCGGCGCAAGGACAGTATTCAAGCGCAAGTCTGTTCTACCTAGTATAAGAGCATTTAGCTCACATTCTCGACTCTCTTTCCTTTGGAAGTCCAAGAAATCTGATGTCCCAGCACTCTACAAACCGAAACGAGACCCATGGCTCAGTCCGACCATGCTGCTTATTGGCTTCGTGCCTATCTTCACTTTTGGTCTTGGAACCTGGCAACTCAAGCGTCTTAAATGGAAAATTAATCTCATTGATGAACTAGAGGAAAAACTTCAGCTACCGCCGCTTTCTTTACCCAAAAAAATAAAGTTAGTAGTTTATTCGCCGTTGTACGCTTGAGGTCTTACATACAATAGCATTTCCGTTATACCGGACTTCGTTTTCCGAAAGGTTTCTCTCCGAGGAAGATGGGATCATGCTCATACGATGTTGCTTTCACCGCGTGTTCGTGAAGGCGTACATGGGGTCCATGTAGTTACACCACTGATTCGAGAGAATGGTTCAACAGTACTCGTTGATCGTGGCTTCGTCTCAAATGAATTTGCCTCAACCATTCAGCAACGACTGCGAGACAATGGCGATAATGGCGAAGTTGAAATTCTGGGCATGCTAAGGACTTCACAACCGCGAAATAGGTTTACTCCTGATAATGAACCTCAAAATGGAAAGTGGTACTGGACGGATGTTCAGGCAATGGCAGATTATGCAGGCGGTGAATTTTCTGATGTACAACCCGTCTTTGTGGAACAGATATTTGGTGTGTCTTGCGATTCATCCCATTTGTCTTCAATTCTAACTGTAGCAGAGGGACACGCAGGAGATGCCCAGTTGAATCTTACAAAAGGTATCCCTGTAGGGCGAGCAGCAACAGTTGATCTTCGTAATTCACATTTATCATATGTGATTACTTGGTGTGTAGAAATGTCTATATGGTGTATTTGTTCCTCATCGCTATTAGGTACGCCCTCTCTGGGCTCACTGCATTCATGTTCGCCCAAGTCCTTATGAACAAGAAAAAGTCCCCTGGACGGAAAATGCCACGATTTAACTGAACTCGTCAATCTGAACGGCGTCAATAGATGTTTATCTTAGAGAGCATGAAAAGTATCTCAGTTGGTGTAATATGCACGACTCAGTCCAGTCTAACTTCTCTGCGCCATTAATTAGCAGTAAAGTACACTTTTTGGGTACTATCAATATGGAATTACAGAGCATATTTGAGCTCTGGATATCATTGAACACAAAGTTTTATATCGGAGCATTGTATTATACTACTTACTACATACTAATTTCAATGCTGGAAACAACTTGAAGCTGGAAAGTTCCATTGTGATTCCGGGATCTCCGAGATATACTTACATTATCACGTGTGTACTGATGACATGCCACAATTGCCGTGATGCTGCCACCCCGTCTCATTGCCTCCCACTGGAATCCCACTTACTGCCTCTGGAGGTGACAAACCTTTAAAATGAATGCCTTCGAATTCCGTTGAAGCTGGAGGGAGCAGTCCTCGATTTCCTTTCACCATTTTATCCTGAATACACCTACTTACGGGTGACTTGGCCTTTGAACATCAGTACCTTTCAAATTTCATTTCCAGACAATTCCTGCCATCATAAACGCTGTTATTTCAGGACTACAGTATACTTACATCTTGCTTGCATCCTCTCCTATTCGATATTCGTTTTTTAGTCTGCCATGGTGAACGGATCTGGTGATTCATCTCCCATAGACGATGTGTTCGTCAGCCGTGAACTTGCTTCTCCAACTCGACCTCATCTCTTCCCTGCTGGCGATTTAAATTCTCAACGTCGATACGACAGGACTCCTTTTACTAGTTCCCCAGCGAGAAGAGGCTCGCCTCTGAACCCCGACAGAAACTCCCCAAATGACCGTATAAGAGGCTCTGCAAAGCATAGGCTAGTATCTATTTCACCTACGACGCCTAGTTCACATTCAACATCAAACCATATGCCTTCCCGTTTAGCTGATGATAATGATTGGGAAGGAAGTTCGTTTTCCAATGAATATGACCTCTGTAAGTAATAAATGACTTTCCATGTTACAATAACTTATTTAAGAATCCTTAGCCCATGAAGGCAAGCGCTATGTCATCTGGCATAACGAGCAGCTCTAACGAATTGTAGATCCAAGAATTCTACAAGAGGTACAGCGTGCAATAAAGTTGAAGGCGCGCCGTGAGGCACGAGCGAAAAGGGGCTCTACTATATCTCCTTCAACCTCTCTGATACATCCTTCATCCCCTTCATCCCCTTTAAGTAGCACCGAGCTCACATCTAACGCTCAAACTTCTCGTCTATCCACGTCTCCAGTAAACGGAAGTGAAGCCAGTCCTAATGCAAGCTCTTCCGCATCAGCTGAAGAACATCATATTTCCAATAGTTCACCCAACCATCCCGTCCCTACATCGTTAGACGGTGGAATGACATTGGATTGGGGGTCGTCGCCTGCAGGAGAAGAACGCCACGAACGCCGGTGGCCATTAACGCACAGAAGAAAAGAGAAAGATAAATTCACTCCCCTGGCTTCCATGAGCGACCATCAGGAGTTAATGCACGCGGGTTTGTACTTGCAAATGGTTTCATAATTACCACTTTTTGATCCGCATGTACAGAAAAGTTAGCAAGACTACGCGGTGTTATCACACCACTCACCGCTCGGAACGCGTCGTTGGCAAAAGAACAGTTGACACGCCGCTATGCTCTCATATATGCATCATCTTCATCTCCTAGTTTCAATCTCTTGAAAGCCTCTCGATGGTATCGTTCTCAAGACTCCGATGTCAGAGACTCATTAGAAAAGGCGGAACCCATGACCTGGCTTGGAAACCGAGATAAACGAGCGGGCAAACGCAAAAACATACCCTGGAACATGTCCTCCCTAATAATGGAAGAATTTGTTCACTCTCAAATCCACAGAGGTACTGAATACTCACCTCTTCTTTCAAACGAAACATCCCCATCTCGACGTCTTACTGGCAGCAATAACAGGAGCTCACCCAGTCATTCACTTGAACAAGTACGCCGCATTGAACCTCTTCCAGTGGCATTGGTGCATACTAAAGTGGAGTCTGAGTCTCGCAAAAGTGCGGAGTCCGGCATTAGTAGTCTTCGAAGTGGTGCCTCTCATCGTGTATCGGCCAGCCTTTCCCCAACGAGTACCCGTTCGCGCGCGCGCGAGCTAGGTATACCTCATTACCGGATTCCTGGGCATGATACAGACATATCGTCGATCCGGAACTCCCTATCTGATCAATCGGATGCTGAGCTACTTTACTCTGCGGAGAAACCGAGAGACATTAGCGGTAAACCTGCCATCTCTGCTACACCCTTGCGACCCGTGGCTGTTGATAAATCCCGTGGAGCAACTCCGTCAAACTTACTCGGATACTCACCCTCAAAAGAATTTATTTTTCTTAATACAATATCACTGGATAAGTCCTCAGGTCGGCGCTCTCTGGCATCCGTTGACCAGGTGCTTGAAGATCGAATGTTTGGGGAAAGTCATGCCGAAAGCGATTACCAGTCATTTGAAAATCAACGAAGTAAGGAAGAGGAAGAGGAAGAACTTCGGCGTCAATATCAGATTAAGTTGACGTAAGTTTCATTTGTGTTGTCTTTCAATGGGTTATTTATTGTTGGCAACCTTAGACTATTAGAAGAAGCCATGACACATAACCAACGAGTGCGGCAAGTTCTCAATCGTGTCTCCGTTGGTATCAGAGTTCTTGAGTCTACTCAAAGAACTGCGGAAAAATTAATCGGGATTCCCCATACAAAACTTCCGCAAGAGCTCCTTGAAGCATTTGGACACGACCCAGCTGCTGTTACAGGTGCAACTCGTAATCTTCAGGGCTGGAGAGCTGTAGAAGACATCCACCGTAGACTGATTCGGCAACGAGCTGTTTTCAGGGAGTTTTTGCAAAATTCGGACAATGTCCCGAGCGTTAAAAGCGTCTTGGATGACCCGATCTCTAATTTGGTACATAATCTCAAGATGCTGGAAAACTGCAAGGACCAAGTAGCTATGAAAACAAAGGACATCGGAGAAATGCTAAAAAATGTGCAAACTACTCATAGTGAAGTCAAGCTGACTTACAACAATACTCTGGCCAATACATCGCTTGTATATCCTGAAGTAAGAATTTATTCCTCACTTCACCTTATCATATTGCTTATCAAGTCCCAGCTATCCCAGATCGTGGCTTTGGAGGAAAGTTACCGAGATCAGTACCAACAATTTTGGGAGTTTGGCATGGATGCTCTGACATTTTTATTGGATACTGTAACCCCTGTTTGGAGGACGTATGGGAAGAGGATTGGAGAAGATGTCCGTGATTTCCTCATCATCCCATTATATCGAAATGAGTTCACAGGGGAGGCACGGAGATACCCAATCATGGATTTTCCTAGGCGATCATTTCGACATTGGCTTGGGCTACTGTTATTTTCCTTTGGTTCCATTGCCATTGTTGTTCTTCAGGCAAGAGCAGCCCTGTCTTCAACAGTCAATTATCGATTACAATGGATACCGTACGAAGAAATGCGATGGATACTTTTACCTCTGTTTTGGACGGGGATTGTCTTACAATGGTTTGCTGTTGTGATGGAATCATTGGTGGTTTTCATGCAAGTAGGAATAGTGTTTTGGTGGGTTGGATGGTTGATAGGACTTTTCACATAACTTAAAATATCAAGAGCAATGTATTTATAACTATATAAGTAATACTATGGAGTATAGCAGTCTAACTACCCAGGGGGTGGTAGGGTATGATATTAGGAACAGCGGGGTGCAGTGTATTTGAGACGGATTCCACAGTATTTGACAAGGGTGAAGCACTCGCGCTCGTAGGATTGTGTAAAGGGTAATCGCTCTTTGTATACCTCCCGGAATCGACACATGGGCGACAAAAACCTGCACGTGTGTCAGAAAAGATAGTACATGTGTATATTTATGGTATGATACGTACGGCCGCCAAGAATAAGCGGGACATCAGTCTGACCGCAAGTCATACATCGAATTTGACTGGACATGCTGGTCTTTTGCCGAGCAGCTTGACGACGTTTCGTAGAAGCAGAAGGTTCCCCTGCACTTCCTGCCATTCTCTCAATAGTTACTCGCTCCGACTGCTTTCGCCGTTGATTTCGTGATGAGCGCGATGTAGTTGGGAGTTGTTTAAGAGGTTTTAACACGTATGAAGTTGGATTGGCCTAAAGGAATAAAGAACATGAGATATTTATCGTTTAGACACAATATCGCTCACATTCTGTAGCTGAGCAACAAGTGTTCCAGGAGATAGTTGATGCGATAAGAACACAGGGCCTTTCGTATCCTTATTTCGAGTAAGCTGGATCAAACAAAATAAAAAATCTTCATACCAGCTTCTGGAGGATGTCGTTATACAACTTCCTCTTCTCTTCGTCCCCAATCCATCGAGATATTGTATCACTGACCATTGCAGGCGGGGTATGTAGCCGTATGACCACTTTGTGAGGCTCCTCTACGTCTGTGGATGCTTTACTGTTAACCGTGGAGTCATGGAGACTTTGACATTGGTTGAATGGCACACAGGTAGTGAGCAGAATGTCGGAACCAACGGAAGGCACATTTCTACAAGGGACACACTGAGAAATGACAGGTGAACGTGGAAATAGCCAACGTTCTGTTGGTGTTTCGCGAAAGTCAAGTACTAAATCGAATTCTCTGACAGGATGAGTGACTTGACCCACTGAGGGAGATTGCATCGAGGTTCCGGTAGCAGTTTGTGAAGCTGTTGCGTTGACATCCATATTAGCCAAGGACTGGATGAGAATCCCGAGTGTTTTCAATTGATCTGGGCTTGCTTTCCCTGCAGCAGCAAGCTGAAGCAAGTTGGCAAGGATAGGATTGGAAGATGCAGCAGAATTTACTTGATTGATCAAAGTAGGGGTGATCGGAGTTACAGCAGTGAAAGAAGTGGCAGACTCAGAGCCTCCCGTGTTTCCTTCACTAGATGAGGTGGCTGTGACGTTGTTGTTTAGGTTGTCTGATTTTTGAACTGAAGGCAATCCGTTCTGTGCCTGCCATTGGGACTGAGGCGGTGTAGCATGAGGAATTTGAGGAGGAAGATAGTGCACTTCATAGAAGACTGTGTCCTGAAATATGTGCGGTCCTATTTCAAGATCGCATTTCCCCCGATTCTGGATGGTATGTGGAGGAGGTGCGAGATCAGTGGCCTTACCGCCTCTCGCTTTGCTCGAAAACTTTGGAAAAGTATGAAGTAACCACTTTTCTCTAGCTGAAAATGAAGTTCATCACACATACGGATACAAGAGCGAAGAACTAACACTGCCTTAAAGAATGTGCAATAACAGAACTGTATCAGAAGATAGCTTGAGTTGAAGGACGCGTCCATTTATAATAAACCAGAATAGAACCTTTCTGCGATAGATTTCAAGTCTTGGGACTCCTCACTACTGTCAAGTTCCCAGCCAGGATGGGGCCCTACTGGAAGCTCAATTGGCAATATGGGGAGTGTTCGCGGTGCAGTCATAGTTCAACTTGATTGAATAGGATCTCGAGGTAATACACGTGTACTTGTACTGGTCGTTGACCAGTCGTAAGCACATCAGCTTGAAGTTCTACAACTTCACAAGTTCTAACTTCTATTTGTCTCTGTTGACCTAAGCCTTTGATCGACTGTCTTAGATAATCGATGCCTTTGTCTGAGTCTACTGGGTGGTGTATACGCCCTTAAAGTCATTTCTAGTCCGCTCGAATGTAATCTCTCCATAGTTCAATTTCAACTCCTACTTTTATTCTCTAAGTTTTGCAGACTCTAAATCAGCTTAATTTTATTTATTTCAGTTTCCATGACTAGTCGAGTTCGTGAGTGACTTTTACTTATTTTCCCTCTTTGTCTCATTTCAACTATACAGAAAAGGGTAGCACTATTTTTCGACCTATCGCCAAATCCAAGCCGCGTCAAAATCCGACCTCGCGACAACAATCTATTGTGCCATTTGAGCAGAAATTTTCTGTTGGCCAATCTGCTTCGTCACTTTCATTCACACCGTTGCCCGAGTCAATACATGTCGAGGCTGATACAGACACCGCTGATATATTTGGTGACAAGAATGCCTCGAAAAGTTCCTTGAAGGAAGTATCAGCCGACTTGCCTTTGCAAGCTCTACCACGCGCCTCTACTATCCCACCTGTGTTAAAGCCTGCTAGATCGGTTCCCGCTACACTTATTACTATTTCGCAACAACGGCCTTCCAGAACCAATACTCCTACCCACATATCCCCAACTCCTCCTTCTATACCTTCCGAAGATGACTCTAGCCAATCCCTACCCAGTAGCACGTCACATACGCCGTTCTCTGATTCTGAAAATATCCCAACTCCTTCGATTCCGCCTGTCGCCCCTTGTTCACAACAGTCAAAGGAAGATGTGGAGATGTCTGAAGGGAACGCTGAAATGTTTCCTAGTTCAGATACAAACCCTGAAAAGGGACCCAGCGTATCGCAGAAATCGAAAAAGAAAGATACTGATGGAAAGGTACCAGCAAAGAAAAAACGGAAGAGGAGTATACCAAAGGGCTCTGAAGGTCCAGAAGATATCACAGTTGCAAATACCAAGGAGAAGAAATCGAGGGCTTCTAGCGACGGCCCCCGAACGCGAAGGTCTCGCGGGCCATCTCTCCCTCCATATGACCCGGATGCTGATCCAGGCGAAGAAATTGACCCTACTGCAATCACAATGGCTACTCTCTGTGAAGATACGGGTCAGGGAAGAGTCAGCAGCAAGGCAGCGGAGATATTGAGCAACCATGCCGCATGGAAAGCGAAAAATAAAGAGAAAAGAGCACGAATGAAAGAGATGATGGAAGCAAAGAAGTATGGGAGAGACGA
>JASFCY010000436.1:0-10107 GCA_036940585.1 Cyathus olla
TGATTGTAACTTACAAGCTCAGTAAGCAGATAGTAACATTGATAACAACATCACTATTAAATCATATTTATATCAGTATCCAGCTAAAGTAGAGAGTATATTGCATAGTTTAAGAATAACCTACAACTTTGGTAGGCCAATAAACAAACCCAGGCTACTTGTGCAAGCTCAATCCTTCCACTGGTTGAAATGCATCCTTGCGGGTGAAGGACATTTTGCAAGTTGACTTCTGATATCTCTATTAGTCAATACTTTTGTCAGCAATTAGGATTGCTTGAGACCTTTCTTAAATACTGTGAAAAGAATACTGCTACATTAAGAAGACCATAAAACCAGACATCTATGTATCAAAACAATTGATGATCCAAGTATATAATATCATAGCTGTTGTGTATATCAATAATCTATATGCACAGGGAATTCATTTTACATCAACAATTTATAGATGGGATGTACAAAAATATAAATCATGATCATGATGTACTTATAGAACAGGATTTCATAGCTATGCTACTTATATCCATGAATTGGAGAAAAAATGATATCTCTATAAAGTTGTGCAAATACCTGGTTCTCATAAAGTCCCCAGGTGCTAGTGTTGCTGTGAGGTGAGGTGAGGTACTACAAAGGTGTCAGCTAATTTACCTCAAGTTTACTTGAGGTATTACCAAGGTTGTATCTTAGCTACTTATTCAATCAGTATACATTGTCCACAAGTAATTTCAATTGCTAAAACAGGATGTTCTGAATGATTCAAGGTATATGGAATCACCATAGAACAATTCTGAATACCCTGGATTGTTTGAAGTTTGTTTAGAATTGCTCCAGAGCCTTTCTGGTGTTGAGATGATATCTTATCTCTCGACATATTATCTTATCACATGTTAGATTAGATCGACTTATATGGTTCTAAGTATATAGAATTACTTAGAACATTCTATGCACTCCAGCTAACAGCTATTAACAGCTGATTAACAGCTCTATGTATATTACTTCCTTATATATATGTATACTATCCACAACAGTACTCTATCACAAGTTATATTTAATGTATCTGTAGAGTATATAAACCCTATATATTCCTCTGTAGAATAATAAGGTCTTATTCTTACCTGAGTCACTGTAAGCCTCTATACAATACCCTTACAGATAGGAGTGCATTGCTAGTTATTGCCTCTGCAGATTGTGCTGTTCAACATTTGGTGGAGTCAGGTATATGAAATTGTAATAGAATATTTCCAAATACCACTGGTTATTTGAAGATGTTCTGAGACAATTCCAATCAATTCAAACAATTTAATTCATTTGGAATTATCTTAGAGTATCTCTGGATGATTCAAGGTATTTAAAATCATAATAGAATAATTCCAAGCTTTCTGAATCAGTTGGAGATGTCCAAGCCAAGCCTCTGAGATAATTCAAGAAGGTTTAAATGGTTATAGAACAATTACAGTACAATATCTTATGTCTATTAATACTTTTACTGAAATAAAAGATACACTATTGTACTCTAGGTTAATAAAAGTACTTGATAGTTCATTAAAGTACTTTCTGAGTCATTATGGATATGATACAGCCAATAGGGAGGGAAGTAAGAGGTATTCCAACAATGATGCATCATCCTTATATTATTATATAACTTTCCATTATGTTGAGAGCTGGTGTGTAACAATTGTATCATGTGAATGCATCTGACTTTTACTTAAAATTAAACTTATAATTTGTAATAAAATAATTTTACACAGTATTATATATTACTTCTATATTACTGTAAACTGTACAAATAATTTTGATTACCAACCAAGTATATTTCTATTCTAAGTGAACTGTACAAATACTGCACACTGCACATTCCTCATAGTTCCTTAAATACCTACTTATTAACTACTTAAGACTATTACCCTATTAACCAGTTTGACCAAAACTCCTGTAATTTTTTGTAAATATCTATTGTTTCTTTTGCTTCTCCATAGCCTATTACTTTTAACAACAAGAAAGACCATTTGAATGCCATTGTTCAAAGTTTCCAAAGCTCAGATTTTCAGTATAATTGTACTCAAGTATATTCAAGTAATACTTCCCTGCTTTATTGTGTATTATTAGTTGATTATAAAATGGTAAATCACTTTACAATTACTGGTCTTCTCTGTTAAATTTTGAACATGTATGTGCTTCTGGTCAATATCTACAACTAATATGTAGTAGCACATATTATAACTTTTTACATGCCTGGAATTGGTCATAATTATTAATATTTCAAGTGAGATTGGAATATAGCATATATGCTCAAAGTAAACTGTACACAATGGGCAAGATCAATATTTTCTTTCTAAATTTGGTGGCATATCACTTCTAAAAATAATGACAAACAACAAAAAACTTTAATCCTCCAACTATTTACTAATAATCACTTAAATGTTTTCAATTTTAAGGCATATTTATGTTATATTTATGAGATGAATATATAGTATAGCATATGTATAAAATTTCCGAAATTTTTCTTAAAAATTTAAAATATATTGTGCTTATTTTGCAGCATAGTATGAAAGATTTACTATTTTTTTGACTTCTAGTTTGGTCCATGGATTATTTACTATCTAACCCTTAAAAATTTAAATATTCTAAGAAATTTCTTGATTTTTTCCCAATATTTTATGCCAATTTTATATGGGCCATTATTTACGCAAAAATGATAGAAAATATAGAATATTTAAGCAATATTTAGGCAGTACTTGCTGGACTAAAATTTATTGTTGTTTGTCATTATTTTAACAGGTTATGTGCCAACAAATTTTGACAAAAAATGTTGATCTTGCTTGTTGTGATAAGATATGATGATGGAGTATACATATCTATGGCAAAATTTAAATGTTGCATTATATTATTTTATCCATATTTATCCTTACTTTATTGTATTCTATGTATTGAGATTTAACAAATTTCATTCTCACTTCTCACATTCTACCACTGAGAACTATGCATTGGAATTGGATTTTTGTATTTGCATGCTTTAGTCAAGCTTTACCATGTGAGTTACTAAATTTAGAATATATTACATAAATAAAGCATGCTAGTCTGATTCATACATATTATCATTATCTACCTTATATGCATAGATATGTAATGTAGCTAGAAAAGATGCAAGATCATCTGGACAACTCAGCTTCTCCCCTTTATAGTCTTCTAACTTAGTTAGTTTATCTTTATGTAACATTCCTTCTGTAACATTAAGCTCATTACCATGTTTTAATGAAATTTTGAGAATTTGAAGTGCTTCTATTAGATCAGACTTGGTGCAATTGTGATGTGGGGTAATAGTCTCCTTTGCTGACAAGAATGCCTGCTTATATGGAACAGCAAATAACTGGACAGATAGAATTTCCATGGCAAGAAGAAATATAATAGAATATCTTAACTGATTTTCCTGTTGAGATATTATAATATGAGCTAGAAAAGTTCAATTCAGCAAAGAAGCTTGGATACTATATCTGCTAGAATTGTATAGGATCTTGATGCATCTAATCTTCAAAAAAATATGCCTCAATTTTGGATTCAAGACTCTGTAGCCCACCAGAAAACCAAGAAGTGCCATTAAAAGTGGCATTCTCAAGAAGCTCAATAAAAATAGCAATTGCCTATAAATAATACCAATATAAGTACTGGAATATAATTTAAGCTAAGATAACACTATGATACTTACTTGATAACATTCAATAGCATATTCAATTATCAGGAGTATTGAGAACCAATTGTCAGGAATTACTTCCAGATAGGCTATTTTGACTTGTTTGGCATCAGCCTTGATTATTGTTTGGCAATAGCCTTAGTTATTATTTGTTTGGAAACAGCCTTAGTGATTGTTTGGTATTAGTCCCATGCTTAGTTATTACTTTTCTCCAGTAGTTATTACTATTCTAGTTCTTTCTATCATATTCCATATGACTTCATTCTTAGTTATCATTGTTCTTTCACATTCCATACTATTCTTTATGACATCATTCTTAGTCAGCACTATTCCTTTACCTTCCATACTATTCCTTCAGTAGTAGTCAGATAGTAGATACTTAGTAGTATATAAATCCTTCTGTACAGTAGATATTCCTCAGCTTCAATCTCTCAGGATTTCCACTTTTCCTAGTCATTGATTCTCTCCCTCAGTCTTCTGTTTATTGTTAGGTGGCCTTGTCTAAGTATTGCCCTGACAGAACTACTAGAAACTACAGAAATACATAAAACTGTGCATACCAAAGCCCATCTGAGAATGGCTGGGCCACTCAGCCTGCAATGCAGCCCAAATCCCATACTGTTGGAATACACCAATCTGCAGTGCAACAGCCCACCAGATTAAAAGCCAGCATGCAAAAGTAATAATGGTACATATCTAATGGATGTACATGTTTAAATGCAGTCAGATAGTTTGCATGTTATAATTATGAGTCATACCTAAACCAATGACAATTGTCGCCACAAAAGTCATAATATGTTTATAGATAGAAAGAAAGAAAGTATATGCTTACCAGAAACCCTGCTGTATCTTGTGATATAAGTTGGGTAGCTTTATGAATGTGAAAGCTGAGGAACCTGTATGCTCAATACACATTGGCATCAGTGCCTGCTCAAAAGCATGGTTATTCTACCTATAAATGTTACATACAGCTACTAATACACCTAATACCTGATTCTCCTACCTGAAATCCATTGGTATATGCAAAAAGCTTGAGAAAGTTGCATATATGTGCTGTGAGCATAAGAGAAACAATCTAACAGATACTTGACTGAAGAATATACTTACACAAGATTGTATGGATATTATGAACCAATGCACATATTTTGAGGTAGGGGAATAAGATACAGGGAGAACCAGAGAGGGCAAAGATGGGAGGAGGGAAGAAGATATTGAGTATAGAGAGGGTAATGCTGTATCATTTAGCTATAGTAAATACATCAAAAGAGTGGCTAAATAAAGTTAAAACAAAGTTGAAATTTACAGAATACTTATACTTGTTACTATGATATAACCTGATGTATGTAGTTTACATATATAAAAGTAGCTAGAAACCTAGAAAAGTTTCCCAAAAGAACTATATTGTATTGAGGGATATATTAACATACAGGTATTTAATTAAGAAATTGACTGAGATAAGCAAGAAATAAGATAAATTTGAAGCACCTTCAGAATGTGTCACAGTATTACCCAGATTACCTCAGAGTCACTCCATTCAACTCTGAATTCTCAGATTGATCTCAGAGGATCTCAGTGCAGATTCTCACTGGGCTTAATGCATTGCAATGGGTCTTCCACTTTCATAACAATATTAGCAAAATAAATTTAGATGTTGAAGAATTAAATACATTTCTTTTAAAGTACTTTCCAAATACTTTAGATGAATACAATGAGTAATTTATGCCTGCATAATATAACAATAGTATAAGTACTTGATAGTAATGTGGCACATAGAACTGACATAGAACTTATAGAACAATTATAGAAAGTACATCTGTGGAAATCTATTGTAGAGCATGCATTCTGCCTGTACTGCTGAAATTATTAAATTGTGCTTCTATTATATTTCTCATTTCCTTACCATGGTCCTTATATTTTCCCACCACTCATACCTACTTAAGTTGCCTACATACATTTTTGCAATACAAGTTAGTTTCCTCCCAATGTTTACTCTTGAAGCTACTTCACTAGAATCCAGAATATATTAGATGGATATCTAATAGCTTACATTTCTTTGACAAGAAACCTTCAAGCAGAAGTCTAACTCTACACTATACCAAGGTACATAGCTAAGATAAAGTCAAGAGACAACTTAGGCATTGTCATGTGCCAAAATTGATTTGACATAATATATAAACTGGGACATGCAGATGTAAAGTGAAGAAAACAAATGCAAACAAATACTTAGCAACTATGAGGAGAATATAACATTATCTTACCAAATTCTCACAACATTCTATTTATCTGGACAAAAGAATTGCTCAAGTCCATAGAGAAATCTATGGAACTTAGAAAACTATTATTTAACTCCCTTAAAGTCCATTATAATCACTTATAAACTCTACTATTATTGAGTTAACATACTGCTCTACAAACAGGACAATACAAATACAAACAATAGAAAAACAGACTTCTTTCCCATATGACATGATTCTACAAATAGAATCATTGTTTAGCAATACAACACAAAGTCCTACTGTGCTATTAATGAAAACACATTGTTTAACAATGCAGACCTAAGTTCCATTGTTAGACAATCCAAATCCAAATCCCATTGTTTAACAATGTAAAGCTATAAATAGGAACCCCATTGCTCCACAGAGGACAATAGAGAATCAGAGTGTGGGATATAATTAGTAAGCAGATTAGAAAAGTATATAAGGAGAAATTTTTGTAGGAAGAAGAGTATCTGTATTTCCCCCAATATACCCACCCCCAGTTACTCAGTAATTACTATCCTGTTAGTCATTGTTCTTACATAATAGAAACAGCTCTATTGTGCATTGCTTATTTTTATCTATCACTGTTTATCATTATCTGTTACAGTTTACATCAGTTTACCATCACTTATCATCCCATACTTCATATAGGTAAAGTATTCATTTGTTTCTGACTTTTGAAAGTAAAAGAATACCACCTTGATCTATATATAGCTTGATTGTTATATTCCCTGATACTCTGGTACTAGTATGAATAAAGTCACTTCCTGCAAACACCATAGATATATAATATCTTAAATGACAACATCTTCAGAGCTGCAATTATCATCAAATTATTACCTAGCTATTACTCAAGTTGTGCAAACTATGATAATTTTCAAGAACCAACTCCAAATTTGGAATAATATCTAAATGGAGCAAAATAGGAGAAGAAAATTATAAGAAAAACTTGCATGGATGATGAAAAAGAGAGGAATTTTTCAAGGGAGAGAAGAATTGAAAAATATATAATAAAAAACAGATGACAAACAACTCATAATGGTTGTTGAGATAATGTTGAAGAGATGGTGGACTGTTGAAGTCTCACTAACATTTAGAGTCTTGGCAGTATGGGTGTATGCTCAGCAGCATTGTGTGTAGCTTGACAGAAGTTCTAAGGTATTCACATTGGGCTTGGGACAATATGGATAAAGGTACAATGAGGAGAAAAACAGAGGAGTTTGAGATGCATACATGAGAAAGATATACATCACACCAGGCAAGATCAACATTTTTTGTCAAAATTTGTCAACACATGACCTGCTAAAATAATAACAAACAACAATAAATTTTAGTCCAGCAAGTATTGCCTAAATATTGCTTATGTATTCTACATTTTCTATTATTTTTGTGTAAATAATGGCCAACATAAAATTAGCATAAAATTTTGGGAAAAAATCAAGAAATTTCTTAGAATATTTAAAGTTTTTAGGGGATAGTTAGTAAATAATCCATGGCTAAACCAGAACACAAAGAAATAGTAAATCTTTCATACTATACCGCAAAATAAGCACAAAGTATTTTAAATTTTTAAGAAAAATTTCAGAAATTTTATACACATGCTATACTGTATATTCATCTCATAAATATAACATAAATATGCCTTAAAATTGAAAATATTTAAGCAATTATTAGTAAATAGTTGGAGGGTTAAAGTTTTTTATTGTTTGTCATTATTTTGAGAAGTGATGTGCCACCAAATTTTGATAGAAAATGTTGATCTTGTCTGTTGTGCTACATATAAACACTTATCAGACAGTGTTGCCACTGATAAGTATGCTAACATGGTGGCCAGTGAAAGCTGATAGTGCTGATAAGCCCTTGTAAGTCCATCAGCATCATCAGGTGCTTATAAGGTTTTTTTGCATTTTTCTGACATACCATACATGATACAGGAGTATTAGTATTGGTACAAAAAGTACTTAAGCATTGACAATGTTGAATGTTAGCATTGAGTGTGAGCATTCAATGTGAACCATGGCAGAATGCCGCATTGATGTCTGAAGCTGAAGTGCCAAAGCACTCGGACTTGCATCGACGATTAGATAGGTAGTTTGCTCCTACTAATCTATAGCCGAGTCTGCTAATTTGAGTAGAAAAGGAGGAAAATAAATAACGAAACGCCGTTGGATCCCTGTAAGTTGCTTTCGTTCGAGATGTCGATAAAAAAGTGACCAACTCTCAAGAGCTCCCAACAGACTCCACCCCTCTGCTTCATGGATGCTCATGGACCCTAAGCACTGCCGCACGACTAGTGGTATAAAGCAAGTCGAGTTTGCGAGTTTCCTTACAAAAAGTTTACACTTACGGTGCGTAGGGATCACAAGCTCAAGTCACTTCTAAATCACTTCATTGTAATTGATTATTAACTGATCACCTTTCTCAGCTTCTTGATTTTAGTAAGTATGTCCTATGCAAGAGTTATGATATATCTAGATAATTAGAATATCTATTAAGTATGTTCGTAGTACAGTGTAGTAATATAAGAAATAAAGCAACATTGTTGCAAGACACTGAAATTTTATATAAAGAAAAACTAGTGTAATTGTCATATCCCTATTTAGTATTCAATTAAACCTTTTAGCAGTACAAATCTGTGAGTAGCTATATCTGCCGATCGTCCTGATCCAATCCTGATGAATGCTTATCCTCGTTATTTTAAATGTTAGTAGTTACCATAGCTTACAATTAAACTTGTCAGCCTCACAATGCTCATAATCAAGTATACCCTGTTTTTTAAACCGTGTAAAGCTCACAACCCCCTCAGAACCCTTATAACCTGATTTGGCCTCACATATCCATATCTGGACAAATATACGACAGAACGACCTATCCAGTCCCAGTCCCATTCCTCCTTCCTTACCACAACATCCAAACTCCCCGGCAACGCTTTAATTTGTTCAGAAATCTACTCGCAAAGGTGAGACTTTGATCGGGAGCGTAAGAGGGGAAGTGGTCTGGACCTCAACAAGTCTCAACTCGGCGAGAACTATCTATACGCGGAAGGAAAACGAAGTGAATACCTGACGAGCGAAAAGTTACAGTAAAATGGAGATTAAGGTAGCCTTTGAGAGTAGTGGAAAGGAAAAGAGGAGAAGTGTTTAAAATGAAAAAAGAAATGCAAACAATTTTTGACAAATACCTGTAGGCTTTCAATGTACAGCGCAGTCTGAATGGTCTTGAGATATTTAATGCTCCTGGAATGTTGGGTGCGGCGCATGGAGGATGGCATTTTGAGGAAAGATCGAGGGGAATGGCAAGGGAGGAGTGAAAGATAATAATGGGAGTGGCACACGATAAGAAGAATCATCGCATACAAGGATAATGACATGATATGACCACGTGACACTCTCCCGTACTTACATCGTAGCTCACTCGTAGTTAGTCCCTTATCTTTGTTCACTTCGTTTCTAGACTCCCTACGTTCTGCCATACAGACCACCGTTAGGATCCTAACAGATAAATCAATATTTTACATACTAGAAAATCACTCTGGAGCTATGAGCAATGTAGACGGAAGGACATACTTAAGTGCGGTACCGATGGAAATACATTGCTAGAAGTCACCGGCGGAAGATCCGATAATTACTTGGTAATTAGTAGTGATACAAAATCCGGATAGTCGATCTTTCCGAAGGCTTTGTCATGTCTATGATATGGGACTCTCTGTCATGTATAAATACTTTAGTCGCTTGTAACAAAAAAACAATAAAGAAAATGACAAGTATAGATTCATGGATGATGCCCCGTGAGAGATGTGAAAGTACACCAAAGTAATTCAATGTGCCCACTCGTATCTAGCGACTCCTTGGGAGGGTTTATAACAAGAGTAATTATAAAAGGCCGGTTAGTCTGATATACAAACCCTTTGCCCGAATAATGGCCTTACATATGTACTGTATTGATAAAAAAGCGGGCGTTTCAAAATGGTGTGATAATTGATTAAGATTTATGATGACGTGGCGTGGACGGCTGTAGCTGTAGCGCTGACAGCCCTGCGGCGGTGGATGGAATGGGTGGGGTGAAGGGAGTTGGAGGTGGAGGTGTATAAAAACAGAGGTGTGTAGGTGTATAAAAGACAGCAGTTGGAGATACAGGAGAGAAGTGGTATGTGGATGTGAGGAT
>JASFCY010000438.1:0-10072 GCA_036940585.1 Cyathus olla
GGTGTACCAGAAGGTGTCAAGGGACATCTATTTATGTGCTCAACCAATATTCTCTTCAATGGGGGAACTGCCCAATTCATGGAAGACACATTCCCCAGGTGCCCTAAGCCTAATGATTATATCCCTATACCAATGGTTCCAGATCATATATCAGAATCTGGTGATGATCCATTATTACCATATAATGATGACATTGATTTTACTCTGTTGGCTGCTGATGTGCCAAATAATCATCCCAACCTCCCTTCTATAAATCCTGATAGAGAACAAGAACAAGGACATGATGATGAGCCTGTTCCTTGTTCCTCACCGCCTCCACTGGGTTCTCCGGCTCCTGGGCCTCAGGGAGAACAAGAGGAAGAGCAGCAACCATACTGCTCTGGACATATGTGAAAGGTACCTAACCATCCTGATAATGTATATGGCAATAAGCCCCCCTCACAAATTGAGTGGGACATAGTGCGCAATCAAACTTGGAAATGTACAGTTGGTGAAGGGAGTAGCTCTTCTGACACACAAGTACAGTCATTGAATGTGGTTCCCAAACCAATTTCGAATAATCCATCTTCTAGCAACATATTGCTGCCAACCAAATCAGATGATGAAGCCTGGCTACAAAATATAGTTCGGGAAGGGGGAGATGCACTCATTCAATACCTGCTTCTGAAAGCAATTCCAGACAGATGAGTCAATTCCAGTCCAAATCAGGGACATCTTCAAGTTGCCTAAGTTGCAACAGAAAGAATGGCTTGATGCTTGCCACAAAGAATTAGAGGCTCTTTTCAAGTACAAAGTCTATGAGCTAGTTGATCTGCCTCTGGGCCAAAAGGCCATTAAAAACTGTTGGGTCTTCTCTACCAAGATAGATGGTAGAAAATGATCATGACTAGTTGCCAAGGGATTTTCCCAGAAGGAAGGCATTGACTATGATGAGATATTCTCACCTGTAGTCTGATATGAAACTGTTCATATCATGATGGCATTGAGTGCCTTAGAAGGCTGGCACATGCAGGGTCTTGATGTAAAGACCACCTTCCTCTATGGATCTCTCGATGAGGAGATCTATATGGAACAACCTGAGGGCTTCAAAGTCTGTGGCCAAGAGCAAAAGGTATGGCACCTTACACATGCTCTTTATGGTTTGAAGCAAGCTTCACTCACATGGTGGAAGGAGCTCACAAAGCCCACAAAAACAATGGGATTCACTCATGTCTCTTCAGATGCTGGAGTTTTCAGACATAAGACATTAGATGGCAAAGTTGTATTCACCATTGTCTATGTTGATGATTCCATGTTTCTAGGACTGGACTTAGCTTTAGTCCTTAAAAAGAAGCAAGAGTTCATGTGAAAATGGGAATGCCGTGACTTAGGTGAGGCTAAAGAATTCTTAGGAATTCGCATATGTCAAGATCACAATTGCATATTGCTTGATCAAATAGCCTACCTTAAAAAGGTATTGGAGTGATTTGGCATGACAAATGCTAAGTCTCATAAGACTCCACTTCCTGCAAAGTATCAACCAAGTCCAACTGTTGGTACTTCAGATCCCAAATTACACTCAAGATTTCAATCTGTGATTGGATCTCTACTCTACCTGATGCTAGGCACACGCCCTGACATTGCTTATGCTGTGATTAAGCTATTGCAATTTTCTGTGAACCCCTCTGAGGAACACCTCAAAAGAGCACTTGGCATTTGCCACTATCTAGTCAGTATCCCTGACTATGCACTCATTTATGATGGTACTTCCAATAAGGGACTCATTGCCTACATGGATTCTGACTGGGCTCAGGATAAGATTACGTGTAAGTCTGTCACTGACTTCTTCTTGAATTTAGCCAATGGGATTGTCTCCTGGCAATCTTGTGCACAGAAGACTGTTGTGCATTCATCTACTGAAGCCGAGTATATGGCTTTGTCTGACTGTAGTTGACAAGTTGTGTGGGATGTTCCTGAGGGTGTGGTGCAGTGGTGGAGTAGATGATTAAGAACAACTTTTTGAGAATAGTGTAAGGGAGTAGGGCAAGCAATGGAAGATAGAATATGCATGTCCAATAATTGGTATGAATGCATTGATTACGTAAGCATGCATCATACTTGTTTGCATTGGGACAGTGAGCTGCAGTGTTGGAGGGAGGTGCTGGAAATTGTGAAAACTGCATTTATGTAGTGCAGGCAGATTGCCTGCTCTACACCTGATGGGTACTTTGAAAATTGACTGTCCTCAGTCAATCCGCCAAAGGGGGACAATAGGCAGCCAAAGAAAACAAGTATGAGATGTGGCAGGTGGAGAGGAGGAGGAAATCAATATTTTCCTGGCTCAAACAGCAGTAGAGGGTTGGGGAGTGGGGAAGGGATACAATTGGGAGAATGAGGAGTATGGAAGCAGGAAGAATTGAAGTAAAGTATGCATAGTATGAAATGGAATCATGATCATGTGTGAGGCCTTCAAATTCATCTTGAGGAATGTTTGTGAGCTTCATGACAGGGATAAAGCAGGGGTTGTGTGGGTGATAGGGTACAACATGGTAAGCAGCATAGTGAAGTTTTGGAAGGGTTCCATCAAGTTCTCCAAGAATATATGAGCCTCCTTTCATACATCAAAGAACCAGCATAGGGCCAAGGTAGTGAGGCTTGGTTCTGCATCCAATATCTGAATTGAGCTGTGAATTTTGTACCAAAATTAGAGACCCTGGTTTAAAATCAAAATCCTTCATAGAGCAAGCAAAGGTTTCTTCAAAATGCTTGATGGAATTGTATCAAGCCTTGAGAACACACTCCTTGATGCACACCAAGTCCACAGGTTGTTTCTGGAGCTGGAGAGCACAGTAAGATATGAGTTCCTCAGTGGAAACAGAGTGATCAAGGCAAGGGGAAAGATAGGTGGCTTCAGTAATGTCAAAAGGGAGGAGAGGCTCAATTCCATGGGCAATGTAGGATGGGGAGTAACCTGTAGAGCATTGGATGGTGACTCATTCAGCCCAAATGACAGAGTGGGCAACCTTCATCCACTTTGAGAGATCTCCTTCAGCAGCTTTGAGAAGTGCTCGACAGACATTGAAGTGGCAGTGTTCGATGATTCCATTAGCCTGCTTGTTATAAGGTGAGATCCAAATCCAGTGGATGCAATACTTATTTCAGAGGAGTTCCATGGCAGCTATGAAGGCAGTTCCATTGTCAATAACAATCTCCTTGATGGCATCCCAGTGACAGAGGATTTCTTCAAATATAAAAGCTGTGAGAGTCTGAGTGTTTTCGGAATGAAGCATGCACCACTCAGGATAGCTGGAGATGGAGCAGTGTGCATATACAAGACCTTTGAAACCATTGGAGCATGTCTCCATAAACATAGTGTCAATGTAGCATTTTCTAAAGAGGTTGGCAGGGGTTGGGATGACTGGGGGAATATGATTCTTGTAGAGGGTGCAGATTTGGCATTCATGGCATGTCTGAATATACCACTTTAAATCGTGGTCAAGGTAGGGCCACCAAAATCGATCCAGAAGGCAGGTGCAGATGGTGAAAATCCCTTTGTGACTTAATTTGTCATGGGCAGCGCAGATAATGGTGAGGTGTTTGGAGGGTGGGATGATGATTTTATGTTTGTTGTGGGAATCTCATCACTATAACTTGCCATTGCATAGGAAATACTTGGAGGAGAGCAAGACAAGAGCCTTAAATTCCTTGTCTGACATCGAGCTGGGTTGCTGGGGATCCTTGAGAAATGATTCTATGGCTGTAAGTTCATTGTCATGTTGGTTTGCCTTGTCCAAGCAAGGAATCTTTGCATCTGAGCTGATGAGAGATGCAACAAGAGCAGAAGGAGTAAGGGTGTTAGTGGATTTAGATAGGGGGGATGAATGCGATGATGGGGAGGAGGTGGGGGTGACAGTTGAACCAAGAGAATAGACCATGGATGAGAGGGGGTGAGGAGTGCAGTTCCAGTTCAGAACTTCGACCAAGAAGCTGTAGGCTGTGTCCAACCATTTGTCAAAGTCATCTTGTTCTTCTTCATCTTCTGGGGCATGTGGTCATCTAGAGAGTCCATCAGCAGGTGTGTGATCCTTTGCAGGAACATGTCGAAGTTTGAATGAAAAGAGAAGAATGCCAGCAATCCATTGATTGATGGAAGCACTAGGGTGGATGTCAGGGTTATTGAGCATACCCTTGATGGATTTAGCATTGACTTTGACAACAAGATTCTTAACTCCAACAATCCATATTTTTGCAGCTTTGAGAGTGTGAAAAAGAATATAGAGTTCAAGTTTTGATTGTGAGTAATGAGACTCCCTATCATTCCAAGTAATAGAGCCATAGCGATTTGGATAGCACTTACCATCCAAGCCGATCTGTGAGAGCCAGTAGCCTACAGCAATATAAGATGAGTCAACAGCAAGAATAACCTCCAGAGACGAAGTGTAGTCAATAGCACAGATAGCAGAGCATGTGGACACGAGATATTTTATCTTTTCCATAGAAAGAAGTTGGTCTGAACCAAAGGTGAATTCAATGTTCTTACAAGTGAGCATCTGGAGTGGGCATGCATGAACAGCATAATTTTTGATAAAGATGCGCAGTGTTCCATAGGTACCTAAAAATCCTCAGACCTCAGAAACATCTTTGCAGATGGGCCAATCACGAATGCATTGGACTTGAGAGTCTTTGGGTATGCATCCACTATAAGTACACTTGTGGCCAACAATAACAGCAGAGGGGATGCAAAATTTTGACTTTTTGGCAGAAAAGGTAGCACCCGCATGTCGAATGCATTGGATAATGTGGTTGACATTTTCCAAATGTTCCCATACAAAGCATCAGATGCCTCGGTTCTCAGGGATAGTCTCAAAGCCATCAGATGTTTTATAGTGTGTTTTAGGGCCTTTAATAGGGATGTCATCAACAAAGGGCTTTGTGATATGAGGGATTTCAGGCCTGAGGATAAAGACAAGATCTCCATGCTGAATTTGGAGTGAGTTCATATAACCTTGAGGGATAACAGTGAGATGACACAGACCAAGTGGTGTTTGGAATGAGGTAAGATCGTGTGAACAGACATCAAGTTTTCATTGGTCAAAACCTACGAAAAGATAGAAAATGATGTAGCATCCTCTACCACCAAAAGACTCAGCATATTCCTTGACATTGGGTGGCAGACCTGAGTCCTTTATTGTAACAGTATTAAGGGGCTATAAATCATGGACAAGCCGAAGGGATTTCTTGTCTTTCTTGAGAACAACAAACCAGTGAGAGTGATATGATGAGTTTGAGGGTTCATATATACCTGAGGCGATTTTGTCCTTGATAATTTCAATGACATGGTCATAGAGTCCAGGTGGAATGGGCATATTCTTGAGCACCCAAGGGATATGTTCAATTGTAGGTATAATGACAGGGTTGAAGTAGTCATCTGAGAAGCTTCCCTTTTCGGATTCATCCCATGCAAAGGTGAACTCGTGAGATTGAATGATGTGGTGGATGAGCTTAACTTCCTCTGGCAATAGGAAGTCATCTTCATTGACATTGTTCACATCCTTTCATTCTTGTGTATAGCAAGATCCAGGGGAGAAGTCAGGTGGATGTGTGGGGAGGACAGGCATATCCTTTAAAGGATCACTTGGAATCCTTTGTATGACACAGAAGTGTTCAAGTAAGGTCATAGTGACAGGTTTAATTCAGTTAGCTACTTTCTTGTATGCATGGTTGGAGACTCGAGGTTTGTTTTCATTAATAGAGCATTTGGGGTTGTAGGATTGACAGGTTGTAATAGTTTGATTCAATGAGGAATTGCTGGTAACTTGAAGAGAGGCATCTAATGAAATATCATAGGTGTCACAGAGATTTATTAAGAAGTAGGACTTGACATCAGAGAGAGGAGGAGAGGAATTAGAGGAATTAGGCAGGGTAGGTGTATCTGAGGAAACAGAAAAGAAACTGGAGAGGGCAGCTGGAGCATGTATATCCGAGGGAGCAGCAGAAGAGGACATAGAAATTGAATTAGTGAAAGATAAGCTAGATGTGCTTGACATTGGAAGGGCATCTCATTGATTATTATTCGATTCCTTGATATCTAAAAATCTGGTTTAGGGGGTAAATGCACATGAGTGGGAACAGTGAAGGCTTCATGTGTGTTTGGATCCACAAGGATGATATGTTGTTCCCCATTTAGGAAGTCCTGAGTAGTAACCTGTGCAAGACAAGAGAAAGGACAACCTAGAAGTAACTCATAAGGGGCATTTTAAATGACCTGAGCCTGTAGATACAGCATAATGGGGCCAATAGAAACCTTGAGATTGCTAAGTAGCCCAGTGGTCAAACTCTTCGAGCCATTAGCAGCTTCCATAGTGACAGACTGCTTCCTGTCAATTGGAATGTTGAGCTTTTCCCAAAGGTTGCACTGAATTGCAATAATCTCAGAGCCATTGTCTAGAAGGCCTTTGCATGTGACATCCATGCCAAGTTTGACATCAATCCTATGAAGTGGCTCCATTTTAGTTGCAACAATCTGGCCATCATGAGTGGGAAGTGAATAGAGTAAGGATTCTACCTGCATGATGAGAGAGGTAGCAGCTGTTTCAGAGACAGGGTCAGAACTGGGAGAGGTGGGGATCTGTTTCATCGTTGTGAGCTCCTTGTACTGGCATCGAATATCGGGAGAGAGAGCCAGGAGTTCTTGTTGAATGAGGGACTGTTGAATTGAGTCCACATTCAAGAACAGCTTGAGCAATCTTGGGGTCTTTGACAGGGGTGAGATATCTGTACTGCGGTTTGTCCTGAGGTGGTGATGTCATTTGGTTGGTTGGCTTTGTTGCAGGGGTGGTGACAGCCTGAGAAGGCTTCGGTTTCACCTGGGTGTGGGTCTGAGTGCATGAGATTGCAGCAGCATCTACAGCTTCCTTCCTTGCAATCATGTCCCTTGCATTCTGTACAATACCTCGGAGTATATTTTCCTCCTCATCATCGATAACTTGAGATGATTCATCCTTTTGTGTGTAGACAGGTGTAGAAACCACTTCAGGGGCATCATCAGAAGGAACAGGGTCTATCCAGCTGTAGACCTGAGGAGCAGGAACAACACCGAACATATTTGAGGATACAGAGGCACTGGTAGGTTGTGGATTCACTTTATACCAGTTACCAACTCATTCACACATATTATTTCCAGGCATATATCGCAGGATCTTCTGACCATTTGGAAGGGCAACATGATTATCTGAATCATGAATACACAAGCTTTGCTGCATATAGTCAGTGAGAATAGGGCAAGATTGGATCTGATGAGCAGTGTCAGAGCAGAAGATACACCTGTAGAATCGAGGAGGGCCAGGAGTGCAAGGGTATGGTGCCAGTGGCTGATGTCCACGAGGTGAGTTCAAGAGCTGTTGTTGGAATGCCTGAGTAACTATCTGCATCAATGTAGGCATGAGGGAATCAGTTAGGCTCTTCAAGTTGAAGGTTTTCTTTGTTACAACTGGCTCAGTAGGTGCAGTGGGTTGGGCATCAACATTTGCAAAGGAAAAGGGTGAATATGGCAATGATAAAAGGTGAGCTGCCACATCGTAGACATCTTTGATAGGGAATGGGTCATCTGGATGGTGCATAAGGAAGCTCTGCAATCATGTCCAGAAATTGATGTCAAATCCACAGATGAAGCAATTGGATGCCTCACAGTCAAAGATGTGGCTGTGTTTCTTCAGGTAGTTATACATTCACATAAAAGCACCTAAACAAAGTCAGTTATCCATTGGAGTGAGTGCTCGTTTCTCAACAAAGAGTTTGAGTTCAGCATTCGAGTAAGTCTGTTTGTGTTCCGATCCAGCTCCCAGGTATAGCTGCAGAACTTCTGCTTTAAATGTAGGCCAAGATGATCCATTACATGAAGGTAGCTCTTCCCATAGCTCAGCATCCACATGTGGTGCATAGTATATTGCCCATTGAATAAAGTTGCATTCGAGGTAGATATATGAGTTGATACAGACAGCATGGACATCAGTGAAGAAGCATTGGAGGGTACAGGGGTCACCATCATACTTTGGTGCAGAGTAATGATTACATCCAGGCATGTGTGGGCTTTGTGCAAAAGATGCAGGGGTGGTTGACATTGTTGACTCAGAGCTAATGGTAGTCAAAATGGGTTGGAGTGGAAAGGATGGTGAGGGAACAGTAGGGGGAGCTGTAGGAATGGGTATAGCAGGTATGACAGTGGGGTTGTCAAGTAATGGAGTGGCTGTTGTTTCAGTAGGTGGATCCAGCTTGAGTGTCAATGTAGATTCCAAATCAGAATCAAATGGTGGTTGGATAAATGAGATGGGAACTGTCCTGTAAGATGGGCCAGATGGGTTCTGAGATCTGGAAGCAAAGCAGAACAAAAGCCTTAGAAGCCCCTTGCAGTGGGCTCCACTTTTTAGAGGACTGGGTGCATTTGGGTGAACCTGAACAAAGAATGTGAGTTGGTCAGAACATCTGTTCAACCTGGGGTTGTCCTAAGGCAGTTGTATAGAATAGTTAGTGTTGAATAGAGTGGTTGGATTGATGTAACACTGGAGTAGGACTTCAAAATCAAAATTTTGTGATAATGAGGAATGTGTTAAAGGAGTTCAAGAGAAAACAAGAAGAAGAAATGAGGCTTAGAAATTTAGAATATGAGCTTGAGAGGGGAGATTTTTCACTGGATTGCACCAGATAAATTACAGATGCTTTATACTAGAGGTGAAGAGAAAAATGTAACTAAAAGCAGAAAGGTATCATACAACGGAGATGAAGAGAGGTCTTGACTAAGGGGATAAACTAAAGAGAACAAGTATAACAGAAAATGGAAAGAAAAATGAAAGAAATTTTTGAGATGTGAAGAAAGAAAACCTGAAAAACCCTTAAGACATTGAAATATGAAATTTTCTTGACAGAGCACTGATTGTTTCAACAGGTCTTGAAGCTTGCATGTTCCTGAGGGTGTGGTGCGGTGATGGAGTAGATGATTAAGAATGACTTTTTGAGAATAGTGTAAGGGAGTAGGGTGAGCAATGGAAGATAGAATATGCATGTCCAATAATTGGTATGAATGCATTGATTACATAAGCATGCATCATACTTGTTTGCATTGGGACAGTGAGCTGCGGTGTTGGAGGGAGATGCTGGAAATTGTAAAAACTGCATTTTTGTAGTGCAGGCAGATTGCCTGCTCTACAACAGAATGACTGTTTAGTTCCTATATAAAGTAATGCATTGCACCATTTAGATTCCTCTCCATGTGTGAATGAGAATGATTTTTAGGGTGCTATGTATTTCTTCACAGTTGGAAAGCATTGTATAACTGTGTGGCCTGCATAGCACCAAATTGTAAGTCTACTAAAATCTCATGCCAATCTCACCAAGTTAACATAACCTTGGAATGGTCTCATGCTAAATGGCCATGATGATTGAAATATCATAAGTTGTGATCAGAATTATGAATTTTGGTATGGCCACATTATCTGTTATTTAACAGTATAATGAGGTTTCAAGGTTTGGAACAGATTGTACCACATACATAAAATCATACCACATGATAATGTCTCATGATATTTTCCCAGATTTAGTGATGGAAGTGGCAGAGTGTTGAAGGAGTTTTATATGTACATCTGTCTTGATGGAATGCTGGTGTGGCTTGGGCACATTGTCTGTATTGCAACTGAAGCCTTGGAGGTGCTTGGTGAGCTTGGTGCTGAGTGAGGTGTGTAGAGGAGAAAGCTGCACTGGTGCCCTAACAAAGAAATTATGTGCAAGCCAACCAATACATCCATCTGATCTGGGGTGTCCTAAGGTAGTAAATCAATTAGTAAGAGAAAAGGGAGAGAGAATGGTGAAATAATAAAGAATTGAACTGAGAATCTATGAATTAGGGCATTAGAGGGGAAGAGTTAGGCTGTCTATTAGATGATCCCACCGGAACCAGACACAAAGGCTCACACATTAAAAATGAAACAAAACAAATACCTAAAAGAGGAAAAGTACAGTAAAACAGAAACTAAAGGAAGTCTAGAGTTTGGGGAAAGGGAAAAGGGGAAGAATGAAGAAAATGTCAAGAAAATTTGAAAAC
>JASFCY010000439.1:0-10064 GCA_036940585.1 Cyathus olla
GTACATATATTGCTTTTTTATCTCTTAGTTATACAGGTAGATTTTGTACAATACGTTGATCAAAAACTAAAAAGGGGTCAAAACATGAGAATTACAAGAAGTAGTGCAAAAAATCTGGCTTTTTTTAACAAATTATCCATTATCGATATAAAAAAAGTCCAAAGGCAAATTTTAGGAACTCTTCTATCTTTGTGGAAGAAGAAATTTGGGGGTTGGTATATGAGTGTAGCACCGAGATAAGGCTTGCGATGTCACGTCACGCTGGTTAGCCATATATGTTAATCAGCCGACAACCTCCACTAGTGTTGCAGTCCGCTCGGCTCAAAAGCGGGGAGCCAGTGAGCTGAGCCGAGAATGAGCAGAGCTGAGCGAGTCTCACGAAAGCTGGCTCTGAAAATTCCAGCTCAGCTAACGAGCAGCTCTTCGTTCGCTCCGAGCTCGCTTAGCTACCGATCAGTTACTCTTTTGGTAATAAAACACTTTTTGACATTCTTAATAGCATGTGTTCATGCGTTTCGTAATCTATCCTCTTGAGTACCACACTTTATACATGCATTGACCCTTCTGATGCATCATAAGTAATCAGCTGAATATTTTCAAGAAACAATTCACCTTTTTTACAGCATTACAGATCCTTTTTGCAGCTGGGTGGTCAGCTATTAAGATCTTGGGACCTCAAGGCCAGGGCATGTGGTAAATCCATCATTCGTATGCTCTAGGATAAGGAATATGCAATGGTGTATCCCCTTTGTAAGTATGTTTCATCCTAGTTATTGAATCATATAAATACTTACCCTTCTCTTTTCAGGTATTATATGCATCTACCATGTAGCATGTTGCTCAGTGGTGTACCAAAAGCTTGCGGAATGCATTCACTGACCGAATTTTAAGATAACCAGCCACAGCCATATGCAGGAATCATGAACTCATTGAATATTTTCATCAAGAAACTGTGGTTAACACTGGGGGTATTTAAAGGGCACTGTCGAGTAACATTGAGTATCCAATCTTCAGCTTGAAATATCAGCTTTAATTGGCTATGACTTGTAGAACTTGCACAAAAACTTGCAATTATACCAATGGTACTCTTGAGACTGTTTTTGAAGTGAACTATAAGTACTTCATGTTTATTGCTGGATTTAAATTATGTTAACTATGTTTATTCATAGCTAATCCATTGCAGGCTGTCCTGATTTGAGCACATCATTCTCATATGTCAGCATTCCAAGCAAGTTGTAAGAAAGTTCTTCCTCCAATTATTATAACTTATATGTGATAGATGCTTACTATTGTTTTTCATAGCAATTCCACCTGAGACTGTACCAATTCCACATGTTCTAGTTATACAGGTACCTGATATGGTTAGCATACCAACTGTGTAGCATTCATTTTTGCACCACTGTTAACATCAATAAGAACCTCAGGAGTTGTTGGGTGATTCACTTCTGCCATTACAAGATAAATTTCAAATTTCATAGTTATATACTGTTTCCAAATTGTATTTACTGATATATATTCTGTAGATAACATGGTTTATATAACCATTCATTTCAAAATAAATACCAATATCAATGACTTCTTTATTGACAAGTTACCCTGTTTACTTCTGAGCATACCATTCCACCAACTCAGCTCTCATATACCAACACCCATCTCAGGAGAATCATTTCCATCTCCTCAATATGTACCTAGTACTCCTGGAGACAGCCCAAATTTTCATAGTGCTTCAGGAGAACTATCTATACAGTCTCCTTGCAGTCCAAAGAGCAACAAAACAGGCTTCCAAGCAATAGATGTATGGCAATTTTTTGAAGTGATAGAAGGTTTTAATTCTTGCATTTTTTGCTGGTATATTCTTGTTAAGTATTTTACCTCGGTTTATTTAATATTATGTGATAGAAAACAACATATTGTGGATATAAAGAACAAGGCAACATATTGCACTCCAAAGACAGGAACTAGTGTTCTATAAAAACACCTTTGCAATGCCCATGGACTTGAATGGATTGGGAGATGTAAGCAGCTGGGAATAAAAGTTACAGCCAAGATTGCACAAAGTACAGTCCATAAGTACTAGCAATAGCAGGAATATGCCAATAATGATAAGCAAGACTATGAGAGTGTACTACATCAGAAATACTCTCCACAGACATTTATAAATACTGTTACCAATTGGATTGTTCAAGATAATCAAGTACTTTTTTATAAGGAATGTTTAAATTATCTTATTCCTGATAAATCTTTGATATATAGTCTGTTAACATCATTGAGCACCCAAAATTGCATATGCTTTTTTTGATGCTCTGTCCAGAGCTCACTGATGGTGAGATCCCACATTACACCATAATCTGCAAGTATATTATGGACAAATGGGATAATCATCTAGATAGCTTGCAAGGTAAAATGGGAGCATGTTTATTCATATTATAACTATGTTAAAGTTACAGAAATAATTTATATTTTCAGAATGCACTGGAAAAGATTTCTACCATCAGTGACTTATGAACTGATCTGAACCTCATACCATTTATAGCTATTACTGCATACTGGATTGGAACAACAAGAATGCAACTGATTTGTGCACCATGATATACCCTTACATTATGCTCAGAGTTGATAAGGTTCCACTATGTTCCTGGTTACCATGACAGTAGAATATTGGTACAAGTCTTTCTCCATATTCTTGATCATGTAGGGATTGTACCCAAGGTATTTAAATAATTTATGAATTCATATGAAACTTATACTATTTTCATAGCTTGGTTGGATAACTGTAAGTAATAGATGGCTTGTTATGGTTAAAGTCACACACTAACAGATAACAAAGAGGAAATGAGTAAAGATATATATAAACCATCTGGAATATACAAGCTTAAGACTAAGAAGTAACTACATACTAGTCACTACTTATATACTATTCTATGAGTATCTATTCTAAGCCCAGAGTCCATGTGTAAGTCATGCATATGACTGTGCATACTGTACACACAGTCATATGATTATAATGAAGACTGTACCTGTAGTTTACTAAGTAAATATATAGTTGCCTTGAGAATTCTACATATAAGTTATGTGATAAGTCACATGCTAGATCACATGATAAAAAGTGAGTAAATCCTGACATTACTCCTCCTTTAAGAATTGTATTCTCACAATATGTTTATCTGGAATACTTCTTATGTATCTTGTATTGTTCATTGTCTGATTCACATTCAGAACAATAGAAGTTTGATATATCCATAAATAGTGAAGAGGGTAAGTAATAAAATAAGCATGGGTATTTTCCATATTAAATTGAATAGTTTGAAGAAGGGCATATTGTTTAAATTAATTTCTTCTAATTGATTCTCTATAAATAGTCTTTAGTTGGATCTTAGATCTCTGGGTTTTGGCATGTTCAGGTTTTCTTGATGAAATTTGTCAACCAACCTCTTGGCATTTTCTAAGATTCAATGATCCATCCACATATCATATTTATGTGAATATCCTTTCCATTGTATGCAATACATGATCTTTCAGTATCTCCATTTAGATTCTAAGATTTCTTTGATTTCATATTGGTCTTGATTATTAACCAATACTATGGGTAGTGAAGCTGGCTTTCTTTGACTGGAATATTCAGGGGTGACATATTTTGTAAGAAGTTGTATATGGAATATGAGGTGGATCTTTTTCCATGTCTTGGGAATTTCTAACTCATAAGAGGTGTTGCTGATCTTCTTAATAACCTTGAAAGAACCATATTGTTTATCATTGAATTTGGCAATTGGTCAATCTGTCTTAATATTGATACCTTCAAGATAGACCTGTCAGGAATCACTTCCAGATAGGCTATTTTGACTTGTTTGGCATCAGCCTTGATTGTTGTTTGGCAATAGCCTCAGTGGTTGTTTGTTTGGCAACAGCCTTAATGATTGTTTTGCATTAGCCCCATGCTTAGTCATTATCTTTCTAGTTCTTTCTATCATATTCCATGACATCATTCTTAGTCATCATTGTTCTTTTACATTCCATACTATTCCTTATGACATCATTCTTAGTAAGCACTATTCCTCTACTTTCCATACTATTCCTTCAGTAGTAGTTAGATAGTAGATCCTTAGAAGTATATAAACCCTCATGTACAGTAGGCATTCCTTAGCTTCAATCTTTCAGGATTTTCACTTCTTCTAGTCACTGATTCTCACCCATAAGTCTTCTGTTTATTGTTAGGTGGCCTTGTCTAAGTATTGCCCTGACAAGACCTTATCCCCAGGGTTAAACTCATCAGCTTTCTTATAATATTCATTATAATACCATTTCATGACTTCTATGGCAATTCCCAATGAAGCTTTAGCATCTTTCCTTAGTCATGTGATACTTTTTACAAATTCTTTAATGCCTATTACTCATATCATTCCTGAAGGTCTGGTACCCTTCAATGGATATTGGTCTATATTCATATAGAAAGGAGTATATTCCATGAATCTATGGATCTTGTTGTTGTATGAAAACTATGCCATGGGAATCCATTTGGCCTAGTCAGATTGCCTGTAGTTCACAAAGATTCTTAGATACTGTTTGATTTCTTGGTTGATACATTCCACCTATCCATTTATCTGGGGTCTGTATGCTGTAGACATTCATTTTAATTTCTAATAGCTTGGATAGTTCCTTAGTAAATTCAGACTTGAATTGTGATCCCAATCACTAATTACTACTTGAGAAAGTCCATGATGTTTGAATATGTGGTCTCAGAATTCTCAGGCTACTCTGGGAGAATCTATTTCCTGGTTGCATGGAATGAATTCATCTATCTTAGTGAAACAATCAACTACTACTATGAGAAAATCAAAGCCTTGTGATATTGGCAATGATCTGATGAAATTGATGGAAATTATTTTCCAGGGTTTATCTGGAATTACATTTGGATCTAGAGGTTCCTTTTTTGTTGATTAATGAATGTTTGTCCATTGACACATCTTATATCTGGATATATACTTCTTAATATCCAATTTCATTTATGGCCACCAATAGTCTCTGAGAATGAGTTCTTGTATTTTGTATTCTCCAGGATGTCTACTAATGGCAGAATTGTGATGGATGTAAATAATGTCTTCACAGAGCTTGGCATTTTTTGGAACATAGATTCAGTTTTTCCATGTAATAATTCCCTCTGTCAATTCAAGCCAATTTGGATCTTTTTGCTCAAGCATCTTGATAACTTCTTTATCATGATTTTTCCGAGATTTTTGGATTCTTTCCATGATATTATCATCTTGTCTAATTACATGATATTGAGCTTTAAAGTATTCTGGCTTAAGGAGTATAATGTCTGTATTGTTATTTTCTTCTTTTTCATGCCCTGATTACCTCAATAATAAATCTGCCTTAGTCATCTGATTTCCTGACTTGTAATGAAGTGTAAAGTAGTACTCCTGTAGTTCTGTGATCAATTGTGCCTGTCTACAATTGAGTTTTTGGGGTTTCTTGAAATATTTGGGATTTTTGTGATCTGTCCAGATCTCAAATATTTTCTTAGCTCTGAGAAAATATTGTCTCCATTCTTCCAGTACTCTTATGATTGCAAGCATTTCCTTATCATAGATCACATAATTCTGCTCTGCAGGGTTTAGGGCATGTGAGATAAATGCAACTGGTCAGTATTTTAGATCTAGTTGTTTCTGAGATAGGATAGCTCCATTTATGAAATCTGAGGAATCTACTTCAACTTGATACTTTCCATTGTCATTTGGTAGAGCCAGTACTGATGCCATTGAAATTCATTTCTTTAGGTCTGAGAATGCAATTGCCTGAGGTAATTCCCATTTCCAATTGTTTTTTCCTGTGAGCTCATAAAGTGGCTTTGCTACTTTTGCAAATTCCTCAATAAATCTCTGATAGAAATTAATAAAACCTAGAAATTGCTGTAGTTCTCTCTTATTGTTTGGTAATGGCCAATCTTTTATGGCTTGTACCTTGGCAGGGTCCATTTATATGGCATTATGTAAGATTGTTAGTCCTAAATATTTAACTTTCATTTTCTTGAAAAAGTATTTTTCTGGTTTCAGAAATAGGTTGTTTCATTCTAGTTTTTCCAAGACATATTTTACCATAATCCTGTATTGATCTAGGTTTTCTGTAAATATCAAGATGTTATCCATATATATGATAACTTATCCAAGGTCTATCTCATCTTTGAAAATGTCATTCATTATGGTTTGAAATGTGGCTGGTGAATTTGTTAATCCAAAAAATATGGCTAGAGGTTCAAATAGTTCTCAATTGATTCTAAAGGTAGCATACTATTCATTGCCTTCCTTAATTCAAATGTTATTGTAATCCCAGCAGATATTGAGCTTTGTGAAATGTCTGGCCCTTTTGAGTTTGTCTACAAGTTCCTGAATGAGTGATAATGTATATCAGTTTTTGATCATAATCTCATTCAGTCTTTTATAATTCTGAATTGGTCTTAATGATCCATTCTTCTTTTTAATGAAAAAGAAGAAAGATACCCATGGAGATTTTGACAGTCTAATATGTTCCAATTTAAGGTTCTCATCCAGGAATTTGTCAAGTTGTTTTTGTTCTTCCAAATTGAGGGGATGGGTTTTACAGTCAAACTCCTTGACTTTAGAAATTAACTCAATTGCATGATCCCAAGATCTTCTTGGTGATAATTCATTGAATAACTCCTTGTCAAAAACCTTTCTGTAGTGGTGATAGACTTTTGGTACTGACTATTTCCAGTGCTTCTTTTGTTCTTCCACAATTTTAGAAGCAGTTGTCTGGAAGATATGTATTTCAATTTCTTCCATGATATTGACTGCAATAAGTCTATTTTCATGGTCAAAGTTAATCTCTTTGTCTAGATCTTCTTTATCTTCTTCAGGATTCAGGGTGTTAATCAATGGAGTATATTCAATTGGGCAATGTGTAAACTTTAAGGTATTTTCCTTCCAATCTATTTCTGGGTTATGGGTTTTCAGCCAGTCATATCCTATGAAAATGTCTGCCTTTTCAAGATTGGATACTGTAAAAGTCATGGTTTCTATATATTGATTTAATCTAACTTGGAGTTCTGTATAATGGATAATTGATTCTCCTGAGTTAAATGTACTGTCTGCATTGTATACTGAAATTGATCAGGAATATTCTTTTATAGTTATCTTATTCCTCTGTAAAAATTCTTTATTAATATATAAACTAGTGCTTCCACTATCTAGAAGTGCTTTTATATCATAGCTTCTTCTTGAATCTAGAGTTGTGACTACCATATTGTGATTTATTTAATTTTCCTTGGTTTCTTGAATGTATTGTTTTGGGGATTTTAATTCTTCTAATGCAATTATTACATTGTTATCAGAGAGATTATTTAAATCCTTTAACATAACATGAGTGATCTCAGGTTGTTGTTTTGTGTATATCAAAATATTGAGAATACCAATAGCAACTTCAGGTCTTGATTTCTTAAGTTGTGATGCTGTCCAGTAAATATTTCCTTGTTTTGCTTTCTTTCCAGGAAAGCTACACTTAGATTGTTTATTCTTCTGTGATAAGATAATAGATTTCTAATCTATACTAGGGATAATTACAGAAGAAGATACATAATTAGAAGCCAGTGAGTTTACACTCACTGCTGGCCTTGTTAAAAATCCCAGCTAGTGATTAATTGCACTTTCTGGTTATTGGAGAGATTGAGAATAGTAATAATAAAGGATTCTGTATCTACAGTGTCTATGTTTGTATGTAAAGGGGTATCAACTGCCCTATTTATAAAATATCCTGGCCTGTTAGGGCAATTCTTAGATAGATATCTGCATTAACCACATTTGAAGCATAGTCCTCAGCATTTCATAGTATTGATGACCATGCAATTTCCTTCTTGTGATACTGGAATCTGATTGGGATTTGTGGCAGGGTTACTAGTTCCTTGGGGCCTAGGGCTATTATTTCTGTTATTGGTGTTATTGCTTCTGCCTGTGGAGTAATTTCTGCTTATGTTAAAGCCTCTGGAGTTTCTGAATTGGAGATCTGATTCCCATTTCTATCTTTCAAAGGCTATTGCCTTATTCTTTTATATGTTAACATCCATGTCATCCTTCAATCCAGCTACTTTGACAAGTCTTTTTCCAAGTACTGGATTGATTCTGTCTTTGAATTTATCTACCAGTGAAACATTGTTGGATTCTGTGAGATTTTGCCATCTATTGAAGTCAAGGATGAATTTCTCTACTGGTCTTTTTCCTTGTTGGAGTTTTCCTAGCTGTGAAATAGCATTGCTTTGGATTTCCAGTGACATAAAAAAGGCTTGCAAGTTTCTGGTTAATTGTTTCCAAGTCTGGAACAGACAAGTGACTGTGAAGGATAGTACCATTCCAGTAGTTCCCATCATAATGCTTCTGAAAACTTGTTCTGCCATTGGTCCATCTCCATTGTGATTTGTTTTCCATATTTTACATTCTCAGTTAAAGGCAATCAATTTCTCCATATAGGTATCAGCCCATTTCTGGATGATATTGTCTTTTTCCTTCTTGATTTTCATCAAGATCTGAGTAATCCATATCCAATCTGAGGTAATCTTCTTTTGATAAAAGTAGTTTATTATATGACAAGTCCATCCTGTGACTATATCAGGGTTACCTTTAAAGCCATCAGATTCTTTAACCTTTTCCTCCTTTTTGGGTTTAATTTTCTTAATCACCTGATTTATCAGGTTTGTTAGGACCATTGTATATATAAGTCTATCTGCATTGCCTAATGTATTCCATTGTTTGATCCTCCAGTGATGAAGAGAGACAGGATGGTGGTGAGAAATGCCATGATAAGAGTTTTGGCAATCATGGTTTAATCAATGTGGATATAGGGAGGTTTATTCCAGTAATAGCAATCCCAGCACTTGCAGCAGAAGAAGCCTTTGTGGTCAGGAATTGGTAGTACTGGAGAGGGGAATTGAGATATGGATTTGAGTAAGGGAATGTCCCCAGGGATAGAAAATCTAACTTGGATTTGGTATTCAATTCCTTGCTCATGGAGTTCTTCAATTGATGGATATGTGTTTGGGTTGATTAATACTGTGAATATGGAGGTTTCCCTGGGTTGGGATGGTATTGGTAATCAAGAAGATGAGGGGATGGGAATGCCATGGTAGTGTTAGTGAAGGTAATATAGACCTGATGTGAAGGGTGAAGGAAATGGTATTGGTATGTATTCCTATACTTGGATAACAGTCTGGGTTACAGGTATAATGTATGAAGGGATGGTTCAAGTTGCAGAGATTGATGGAGTTGTCAGGATGGAAGTTGGGTAGGGATCATTGTATAATGTGTGAACAGAGGTTGAGGTTATTTGATCAGCTTACTGGCATGAATCATTTTGATGTAGGTGACTAGCTATACATACCTTGATTACACATACTGGACAACACATGGTAGCCTTCCCAGATACTAGTGACTTAGGATTCTCCAAAGATTACCCCTGCAGTCCTTGTATGATTGGTAATTTTCCAAGAGTCAGACTCAATATTACTCTGTAAGACTTTCACATGTTCAAGTGCAATAATCAAGTCTATCAAATATAGTATATGTTTATCAGTTAGCCAATTGATAGAGAGGGATATAAGTGAAGTATTGTGGATATTCCACAAAAGCAGATATGTGAGGTCAATGGAAGGAGTCTTGAGCTAATGTAAGTAACAGATGACAAAGAGGAAATGGATAACAATACATATAAACCATCTGGAATATAAAAGCTTAAGACTAAGGAGTAACTACATACTAGTCACTACTTATATACTATTCTATATATGTCTACCCTAAGTCCAGAGTCCATGTGTAAGTCATACATATTACTGTGCATACTGTGCATACAGTCATATAATTGTAATAAAGACTGTATCCATAGTTTACTGAGTAAATATGTAGTTGCCTTGAGGATTCTGCATGTAAGTTATGTGATAAGTCACATGCTAGATCATGTAATGAAAAGCAAGTAGATCCTGACAATAACACTCAATAATGCATCAAATAATAATACATTTATGGTAAAACTGGACTAAGACCTAAAGAATTGTAGAATAATTTTTG
>JASFCY010000440.1:0-10045 GCA_036940585.1 Cyathus olla
CTAAGGCTATTGCCAAATAACAATCAAGGCTAATGCCAAACAAGTGAAAATAGCCTATCTGGAAGTGATTCCTGACAATGATCCCTGTTGTATTGAATCAATCATTTCATATAGTTCTTCAGCATTCCTCCATGGTGGTGCATTGTCTAGATCAGAGTCAATAGGATCACTGCATTGTAGAGCAGTTGCAGCCAAATGGTCAAGAGCCTCATTGATCTGTGCTTTGGAAGACTGGGCCTTAGTGAAATAAAAGTTGGTGAAATTAAAAGAGGCATGATCTTGAAATGGGTGCCATGGATTGTATTGCTGAGCCTCAGCATGTGGAGGAGGAGGCATTTATTCTGGAAGGGGTTCACCATTTATATTGACTGGCTGGGCTATAGGAGTATATAAGAAAAAGAAAAGAAGTAAATAAAATAGTACTTGCCAGTGAAGACCTGATGATGGATATATGTATATTTAATGTCCTCCTCATTGGGTGGTGGCATTGGCTTACAATGTTTAGCACTCTGGTAATTGGTCAGGCTGCCAGCACTTTTTGCTTTGAATTCACAAGTTGTACATTTCAGACTAGAGGGAGGAGGGGCAGATATAAGTCAGAGAGTTGAATACTTGAATACAAGGGAGAAAGAGTGCAGGAAGATAATCCTTGGGGTTTCTTTTTTGCCAGTAGATTGAGTGCAAAACATTGAGACAGAAGAATTGGACAAGAATAAATAGCTACAGAAGGAACATATAGAGAGAAAGAAACATGGAAAAGACTCATTGAATAATCCTTGGGGTTAAAAAAGCAAGGATAATCTTTGAACATTTTTGCCACTTTACATTGCTCTCCTTTTCTTCACTCTCCTTTTCTCCCCTTTCTCCCCCCTCCCCAGTCTACTCCTTTGTGTCTCCCTTCTCCCTTCCTTATTGTGATTCCTCCCAAGTCTGGTCAACCCAAGCATGGCCAATGTCAACTGCCATTAGAACCTAAAAGCGGCACTGCCTTGGGGAGTGTTCCCATATCCTCAAAGCATGCAAAGCTAACAAAGCAGAAGCATGTAAGTCTCAGTCCTGCTTTGATTCTTGTAGCATCATTGATTCTCACCCATAAGTCTTCTGTTTATTGTTAGGTAGCCTTGTCTAAGTGTTGCCCTGACAATTATCCATTTAGGCTCAAGTCAAGATAGGAATGACTGAAGCTGGGGCTGTAGAACCTGAGATGTGTATTTGGTCAACGTCTTAACTGATTTATCTAATGTTTATGACTTTCAGGGCTTTCTACCTCTGAGGAAAAAGAATCCTCATCCTGGAGTAGTCAACTTGGGCCAGCCTTGACATAAGCCAGCAGATGCTGAAGCTGCCAGACAGATATACAGGGATATGTTAGACCATATCTCTGTCCTGGAGACTAAGGAAAAGAGCTCGTTGGAGAGAGTTCAAATGCAAGCAGCTACAAAAGAAATTGAGGCATTACTTACTACCATAGACAATGTTTCCAACTTGCTTGAATTTGGCAGTGATAACTTGTGTGATTACATTCTTAACACTGCTGCTGTACATTGTTAGGTGTTGTTGTCATTTAACAAATACTAATTACTTACTTCAATTTTTAGGAAGGTGTCAATAAGACAGTTGAGGGAGTACTCTTAGAGCAGGCCTTTGAGCACTTGTTAATTGGAGAAGCAGAAGGAGAAAGTGCACAAGAACATACATGCTCACCAGAAAGAGAAGGTGAATGCTAGAAAGAAGGCTGAGGTGTAAGTCTATTTTTAATTTTCAGTTTACAGTTCTTTGATTGAATCTGTTATCATGTTTAGACAACATCACAAGGATGGATTAGATCTAATCTTGCTCAAGGAAACTCAAGGTAGCTTACCTTGTACTGGTGGCACCTCCAAACTGATACCAACAACATCTGGGGATGATATTGGGGAACTTCATGATGAAGATGCTGAGTCTGGTCCATGGGAGAAGGAAGATGGTGATGGTCAGTGGAGCAATGATGTATATTATTTTATTTCTATCCCTAGGTTATTTTTTTCAAATCTTCATAGTTTATTTCCTTTGTTGAGAAGGAACCAGTTTCAGTGCTATCTGCCAAGGCCAAGTGCACAAGGAAGATGATGAATCGTGAGTCAGTCAGCATGACCCAAATGCTGAACAGAAACCCACCTGTGAAGAAGACAACTAGTAGGCCCATCAGCAGGACTCCAAACATAAACTAACCTCCAAATGAACCTCCAACTGGTATCAATAATGAGGGTTCTTCTGCATCCATCCATAGCAACAGTACTGATGAGCATGCCCTCCCATCATTCATCCACAGGGACTGGAGGACTAAGTTTCTCCCTATGCTTTACCAGGCCTTTTATACTTCAGATGATCCTTGTAACATGTCAGCAAAGAATGATCCCCTCCTGGACCTTGTTCAAGATATTATAGAGATACTTTACCCAGGTATTGACTATGTAGTTACTGATCAAGGTTCTATTTTCCTCTGTGTAAGTGCTGCCTCATTTTCATTATCATAACTATTTCTTAACAGTCACTTCTAGGCTTATTGTTGTATACAAGAAGCATGGTCTGCCATTGGCACTGCAGCCCTCAATGTCATCAGGGCCCACAATATGCAACCACATTTTGCTGAGAACCCTGAGGCCATCAGGGCTGATGCACAATGGGCACTGCAGTATAATGGACCTGCTATCTTTGGACATTCTGCCCCCTAGGATCAACAAATAATAAACATTCTCCAGACTATATAGTATGTTCTATTTGTATTGTTTCTTCTTCTTTTACTCATTTTTTGTAGAAAGGCAAAGATGTCTTTGAATTTTCATTCATGATTGCCACAGTTGGGTCCATCTGGAGGGCCACAGCTGCTGTTGCTTGGATCCTGTGGCAACCCAAGGGCCTGTTTGCTATGGCTGCTGCTGCTGTAAGCCTCTCTACTCTCCTCTTATGTTATATTACTCATTATATTACAGGTTGAGTGAGCATTTCTACTATTTGTTACAGGAACTGAAATGAAGCCCCAGCAATTTTCCAACCTTAAAATCAAGTTCCCTGTCACTCAGTACATCAATGATACTAACCAGCTTACAGAGAGGTGCTGGGAAAGGTTGAAGACAGCCTGTGGCATCCACAATCCGATACCACTAGCTCTGTTGGTTACAAATGTACTGATGCCTGTCCAGAAGGGTCTTGCAGGAGGGTGTGAAGAATTGTACAAGCCCAGTAGTCCTATTTCCTATATTTCAGATGATAACAAGTACTAAAAATTAGTGTGATTAAATCGGATTTATTGTTTTAATTTTTTTTTAAAATACATTTTCTTTTTATCTACTCTAAACTTGTTGGTGGCTTGAATGAGTGAAAATAACATAACTTGTAATGAATTAGACCTCACTTGTGACCTGCATACCTGAGGTCTTTTATGGCTTGTACAAGTGCTAACAAGTCTCAACAAGTTCAAACAAGTGATTGTGACAAATACTGATGTGTGTTGCAGCCTGTAAGCAGCACAATGTCATTTTTAACATATCCTTCAATGTAAACTACATGTGAAATACTACTGCATTTCACTCTTCCATTTTATAAGTGATTGGCTATTGCTATCACCAATACTCTTGAAATCATTACCAATGAAACAGAGTTAGAAGAGTTTGACCTTGTGCTGTTTTGGCAGGTGTGGCATTCTCAAACTACTCAAATTTTAGTCACTCACCATTATTTATCAACCTAGGCAAATAAACTCAAGTTTTCAATTCTTTATAGAATTGCACTTGATATCCTTCCAGTTCAAATATCTGCCATTCCATGCAAGTGTGTATTTTCATCCAGCAAAGAAATGGATAATCATTGCAGATCATGCTTGGATTCAGACATGATGGAAAAGCTTCAAATTCTAAAATATCTAACTCACTTGAACCATCTTGATTTCATGAAAGGTTACTTGGTGTTATGATTTTTACTCTTCTTTTACTACACTTTCCTTTTCTTGTTTACTCTTATTTTCTTAGGACTTGTTTGGCTACAGCTCAGGGCTCTAGTTAAACATTGACTGGACTCAGTAGGAGTCATCTTCTATTTTCTATTTATACTTCTCTTGACTCAGTATGATATATATTAACACTTTCCTCTCACATTTTATGACTCTGATTACTGCACATACTGTGCCTTATGGTACTGTAGTATACACTCTCATTGTATATAAACTGTAGAGGTCTTAGCTATTAGCCTTAAGCTTTAGCTTGAATAATTCTACTTGATATACTTTCAATCAAACTCTCAGTCTCTCTTAACTTAAGCTTAGCTTAAGCTCTTGAGTTGCACTGGTGCTTCAATGCTGAGATACTTATCTCCTGATACTGATTGTGTTAAAGCAACTTATTAAGTCTGCAAACCAATCATGTGATTTCAACCTTGTATAAACTAGTCCATCACTAGAGACTATTCGTAACACTTGGTCACTGAAGAAGAATATGCTACCACTGTAATTGACATTGACTTGTCTATTATGGAAGACTTGACTATGACAGGAAAAGTTGATACTTTAGAAAATCTAATTGATCTGTCCAATAAATAGGTAGACTGTAGTACTTCTCTACTTACAAATAAGTACTTCAGATAAATATGCTAATTGATGAGTGACTACTTGATTTCTATTTCATATGTGCATCTAACAAACTGTTATCATATCAATTTGGCATGACAGTAATGTGAATCATGACTAATGTCTGGACAATACCAAGGTACCTTGGTAACATCTCAAGCAAACCTGAGGTAAATTAGCTGATACCTTGGTAGCACCTCAACTCACCTCACAGCAATACTAGTTGTATTGAATGAAGCTGAGTATGGGATTGCAAGCTCAGATGTTATCATGTGGACAGCTGTAATGTAGGGACATGCATGGATGGGTATGTAATGTATCTGTTATCCAATTGGCAGATCCATGGTTACTCGGATGACAACAGATATGCATCTGCAATATCCAGATGCATCTGTCTGCATCTGTAGTGGATTCTTGGTTCACTTGTATTAATTAGTACTAGCTATTATTACTGTACATTTAATATATTTTGTAATGAATTTTCGGTTAGGCAATAGTAATTATCACTCCAATACTAATATAACTTAAATTTACTGTATCTTTGTCAATTCTTAATGGATTTTAATGATTAGGGACTTAATAAAATCGTAAAACATAGGAAATTTCAAAGGGATACATAAGGGAACTGATGTACAAGCACAAGAAAAGGAAAAGGAAAAGGGAAATTTCGAAAATCTGAACAATATTTAAATCTCATCATCACTATATACCCTACCCTCAGTATTCTCAAAATCAAAGGACACTGCGTTTGAATTCATCTCAGGATTCCCTCCGTCGTTCCCTCCCGTTTTTACGTTATGTTCCTTGTCACCTAACATAGATGCAATCTTCTGAACTCCAGGGAAAAGAGGTCCATTAGACCAAGAGCCAAGAGCCATCTTAGCTCTGAATGTGTTTGAAGTCATGTTGTACTGCATAAACCCAATCTGGCAACAGCCAGTTGAAAATGCTCATTTAGCATCAACACTTGAAGCTGTTCATTACAATAAGTGTATATAAATGAAGAATTAATATAATTACATACCTGGTGCACTGCAATAGTTCATGGCCATGCAAGAAACTAATGGGTGGCTTTTGACAGTAATAGCCCACGATTTCATATATCCACCAATGTCTTTCACCATCTGTGAACTTATAGGAGACTCACATAGATATGCTTTAATGTCATCCACAGCAGCTGCTTTTGTGAAAGATTCCACTTTACAAACAAATCTGCTGGACTTTTTCTACATAATAGTTAAAATTTGCTTAATAGTGAAATAAATGAAAATACCTGGATAGGTAAAGATGGCTCTACCTCAGTAGGCTTATAGGATTCCTCCCAGTGCTTGATCACTTGGTTCTTAATATTTTTAATTTGCTCATTGGAATAGTTACATGTCTTGAACCACTCCAATTTTCAATCAGGACACATTACTAAAAAGTTTACCAGCTAAAGTTGAAATAACACTTGAAGATAACAGTAAAAAAATACCAATTGCAATGTGATAAACTTCAGAGCTAGAGTTAAGAATAGTGTACTTATCAATCATTAGCAGCACAGCCTGAGCTGCAACTCAAAGAACTGGATGAATATCATTTTCATTATCATCATGAACAGCACAGAGTGAGAGTTGGAGATTAAAAACATTGGTAGAACATCCATGATTAATGGAACATCCTTCTGAGAGAAGAGATTTGTTGCAGAATCAAATATCTAGCATAAATTATTAGTAGAATACTTAATATATTGATACATACCTCAAGTACATCAACCAAATCATCAATGAGGCCCCACTGCATACCAGATAGGCAATAACTACCAAGTTTAAGATTTGATATTGCTGTCATCTGCTCTACCTCTTTTTGAAAATGCCTATAAGCTTTCAGACATTGGAAGTCTGAGTTCCACCAAGTTGGAACACATCAATCAAGGGTATGCTTTGATCTATCAAATTTGTTATTGACTAAGTGATCAAACTCCTGTTGCAACTCAGGACTGTCATTAATACAATGTGCTAGTCCAGCAACCTATTACTTGTTAGTAGTAATACTTTTTATTATTCAATTTATTCAAGACTTATCTTTGGCATAATTTAAAGTGATTGATGTAAATCTTCAGGAGGAATTACAATACCATCTTGTTGAGCTAACCTGATGGCCTGATCATGAAGAGAATAAACAACTGCATGATTATGAACTGCATGTCTATCATCATCAGCCATTGCATCATCATCAATATCAAACTCAGCATTAACAACTGGTAGTGTTGCCACAAGCTGAAGCTAGCTCAATCCAAGCTATAGCTTGGCTTGGTGGGTTGGATATATTAGGAAGCTTGATGCAATCAATCTGTCACTTGGACTCAAGTGAGCTCACATTACCTCAAGGCAATGCTTAGTACCTATATTTCCTTTTCTTCCCACTGCATGTCTTTTTATCCACTCATGTCTTCTTTCCTACCTTGTATTTTAGCACTCTTCTCTTTCAAAATATAAATATTTACCTCACAACTTTCAAGATTTTGCTAAGCCCCATGCAAGCCTTATGACCACCAGATAACAGGAACATTATCTCTAATGTACCTGTTGTTGCTAATATATGGCTCCTCCGAGATCTAGGACATTACAGTACCATGTTTTTAAACATGTCAACACATCTTTTATTGTTGATTACCCCAAAACTTGAGGATTATGACAACAAATGGCCTCCTAAAGCATGTATTTGGAAGATCTGGACACAATTCAGCAGTGCACAAGAGGCTTCAGCTTCATGCCAGAATGTGTCCAGCAAGTTATAGAGCACCTGGACTGCTTTCTTTATCTTGGGGGATGGTATTTTTGGAAGTTGAATGAAATAGGAGTGAAGATATGATGGTATATAAGTTCTGTGAGTTGTAAAATCATTGTATCATCATCTTGCTGTCTCACATGGTCTCAGAACATTGTAATTGTGCAAACCCTCAACCCTGTACATGTCCATCCACTTCTCCAGCTAGTCAATCACATTCCACAGTCTATCCTGTCCTTTCTACACCAACCCCAGCTCTTCCTGTGAGCCACTTGCATCATGTAGCCTATTCCAGTGCACCTTTTACTCCAATGCCTACTCCAACTTCACATTACACTATGCAAGGTATGAATTGGCACTACATGCAACCATATCATGCCATGTGGCTGCAGGGATACAGTCCTACAGCAAATATGGCTTCTATGATGCATGTATTTTACCACCATTCATTTCCATCCAGTTTTGAGATGCCATTGACTAGCACTCAGCAACATCAATCTCCTCAAGTTGCCCTTTCTGACCAAACATCATTGGTTAATATGATTGTAAGTCCATGTTATGACCATGTCAGTTGCACATAATCTCCTTTATTCATCTTCTATCTGTCTTGACATTCTCTGACTAGCCTCCAAATTCTATCTCCTGTATCATATTCTATCTCCGAGTATTTCTCTGATTCACCCTTATGTTTACTTGTCATTGTTTACTTGTCTTTTTATTATAGTCATTCCATTTGACATCACAGATAGTTCTTCTTATCTATTACTCACCATCATTCTTGTGGTGTTCTTCATCTTTTACTAGATTATTTATCATGAGTTTCACTTGCTCCATGCATTTCTACCTCCATGATATGACTCTTGGTTTCAGCCACTAGTATAGCCTCTAGTAGTACATCCCTATACATTCTCCGATATTTTGGAGAATAACTTGTATATAAACTGTATAGTATACTTGGTACTTCCTTAGTTTAAAATCAATAACATTTCTGTGTTACTCCTGCTTCATCTTGGACTTTCATAAGTCAACTCCCATATCTCCTGTTCATCTCCAACTTTGTAATGTTGGCCTTTGAAAGGTTGACTTAATGTTACTACTCTTGTCTCTCACCTCCAACCTATCTCCAACTTACATCCAAAATACAGAACCACCTACAAGAGTTACTCAGGGGGCACAGCACATAAGCTGAGGCCACAGTTTGTCTCATTTACCTCCAACTTCATCTCCACTCATCTCCAGTGACCTCTGAGTCTGCAACATAGCATGATGTTCAACATGGGACATGACAGTCCAGTACTGCAGGTGCCTGCTGCAGATGTAATGAATTGAAATAAATGCAAGCCTGGCCCATGTTTGACAAATGCAAGTGCTTCAAAACAATGCAATGAAAGTTCTGTTGTTGCACCACTCTCACTCAAAGAACCCAATCCTGTTCCTTCTGAACCAATGCCATCTATTCCTGCAGTCAGACCATCCCCTGTCCCTCTATCTCAAGGTTTCAAGAATCACCCCATCTTTGGGCATGCAAGTGGTGCATTACCAACAACCTATGGCTCTCTTGTCCATGGAGCATCCAGTGGCTCTATGGCAGCAGCAACTGATGTATGGTATTTTGTATGGGGTCTTCACACTATGGTTTGCCCAGAAGCCATGCCTGAAGTTGAAGAGCTTTCAGAAAAATGTCCTGATAAGGCAATTTTTGAGTATATGGGGTGCCATCTATGCAAGTCAGTTGCTAGTATCATTCACATTATTTCATTTTGTATTAACTTCATTGACTACAGGGGAGATCAATGGACAACCTGGAAGAATTGTAAAGGTCAAATGAAAACAATCTGGACTCACCTTGAGAAAAAACACAGCAGATACTGGAAGGAATTGGTGCTAGCAAAGGAACTCAAGAACTGGAGTAGTGTTTTGAAGAAAACTGGCAGGAATACTGGCCAACATGAGTCCTTTTCCCTTGAAGGATTTTACAATTGATTAGTTTGCTGGGTTGTAGTGGATGATTAGGTATATACTCTATCTATGCATCTACTAGATTTCCCCACTAATAACAACTCAAAGTCAGTTAATGTTGCAGATTTCCCTGAGCATTGCAACCTCCTCCTTTTTAGTGGTGTACAAATAGATGATGATGAAATGGGGTTTCTGGTTCTGACTTAGAAGCAAAATGTTATGACTTTATAAGCAAGCCAAACACTACTCCTAACTCTACACAAACTCTCCTTAAAATTGCGATTTGGTGGGATATCTTTGTGATCTATCAGTGTCAAATAGACTAAGTATTTCATTGTTTAGACTCTTTAGAAAATATACAAGTTCAAAATACAAAAAAATGCGAAATTTGAAGTAATACTCTCAGTACTACCTCTATACCAAAATCCTATCTTTATTCTGAGCAAATATCTCTTGTGCTTCTCAAGGCAATGTCAAAAACTCTTAAATCTCAAGCTCTCAAATCACTTCCTTAGTGTTTAAGACACTTAGATTCTTTAGTTCTTTGACTAAGTACTGTCATGAGCCAAAAGTGATTTGACATAAAGCATGGAATAGAATACATATAGGCAAAGTGAAGAGATCGAATGCAAACAAATAGTCAGCAACTACCAGGAGAATACAGCACTATAATTACCAACTCCACACAATATCCTATTTATTCAGATGAAAGAATCA
>JASFCY010000441.1:0-10032 GCA_036940585.1 Cyathus olla
AACCTTTACTGAGAAACGGCACGGGGACGTCTTAAGGGGTAGAATTACCATTCAAGGCAAAAGAATTGATATCCTCGTGATCATCTGGCCATGCCATGTACTCTTGGCCAAGACCGATGGTGTATTTACACTTCGAGACGCCGTCAAAATCTTCGAGGTCGGCTTCGGAAACACACTGAAAGCGCAAGGCGAAATTGAGAACGGAACACCAAGATAAGAAAAAATATGCACACGCCGAGGGAGGTAAACCTTAATACCGAGGATACCGACATCCTTGAGGCGGGGGAGAGCCTTTATTTTAGCAGCTGGGGTTGAGGAAATTGGGGCAGTCAGTGTTCGAGGTAAGTGAGCAAGAAAAGCTTTGACTAGTAACTATATGAAAATCAAGAGGTAGATTATACCAGTATAAAGTAATACGATGGTGAGAAGATAATATAGGAATTTACAATGAGACGAGGGGAAAAAAAATTGAAACGATATCAAAAATATACTGTAGGTGGTACGATTTAAGACATACGTAAATTACCAATCTTCGGCTTCCCTAAAAACATACTGCAGCCCAATTTTGCAAGGAAGTTGCCGACATAAAAATACTCACGCAATGGACATGTAAAGAACCCCACAGATGATTGAAGAACGAAGATCTTTTCTACGCTCTTGTCGCTATGGGAGACGAAACAGTACAGGTAGTGTTACGAATAGTCTCTGGAAGATGGACTAGTTCGAACAAGTGCAATATCACGTGACTGGTTTGCAGACTAATAGTCGCTTTAACACAGCCAGTATCAGGAGATCTAGTATCTCAGTGCTGAAGCACCAATACAACTCAAAGAACTTAAGCTAGGCTTAGGTTTTAAGAGAGACTGAGTGTTCGATGGAAAGTATATCAAGTAGAATTGTTCAAGCTAAAGCTTAAGGCTAATAGCTGAAATCTCTTACAGTTTATATACAACTAACTAATGTTTCGGTACCGTTACTGCGCAGCATGCACAGCAGTCCAAGTCATAGTATGTAAGTAAAAATAGTTAAAGTAAGTCATATCGAGTCAAAAGAAGTAGAAGTAAAAAATAGAGATGACTCTTTATTGAATCGAGTCAATGTTTGACTAAAGCCCCAACTTGTAGCCAAACAAGTCCTAGGAAAATAAGGGTAAACAAGAAGAGAAACAAGAAGTAAAAGAAAAGTAAAAATCGTAACATTACCCCCTCGTTAGGGTTGAAGTTCACCTGAACTTCACGATTAAATCTGTTCGTAGTCCTCAGGGTATGAGCCGAAGTCGTCGTGGTGAAGTTCCCAGTGCGCAAATTGCATCTTTCCTCCCGTTGGGTATCTTGTTGATCCCCATGCCCATTCCTTCCCCTTCTTTCTCTCCTCCCATTCCTCCTTCTTAATTCTTCGTAAGGCGGCGGCGGCGGTTCCCTCAATTCTGGGGTTCAGGCAGTGAGGCATTGTATGTCCAGGGCTATCCTTTCCACAGTTGTTGCATCAATACTTTCTACAGTCCTTCTTCTCATGGCTATAGCTTCCACAGAGAAAGCATGCACTGTCTCCAGATCTCATTGAATGTCCTGCAGAGTTCGGAGAGTTGTTTCTACAGGCATATGGGTGAGCAGTCTGAGTTGATTGGGAGTGGTAGAACATGGTGGGAGTGGGGGATTCCTATTTAATAGAGGGCGAGGCGGTGCCGGGTGGGGTATTTGCTGAGGAAGTGGGGAGGGTGTGGGGATATGGTTGTCTGCATAGTCTGCTGACAGTGGTGGGGTTTGTATGCTCTCTGAGTGATGCCGATTCTGGTAGGATGTAATAGTACTGTCTGGGGTTGGGTGTAATGGGTAAGTCGTGGAGTTCAGCATATGTGTGACTGACGAGTTGTCTCTTGTCCGTTCTAACACTGAATGGTCCTCGATAAGCTAACACATATTGCTCATTAGTATTCGGTTGTCTGCCACTGTTAGGGGAAGGAATGCAAATGGCCGGTTCAATGTAGTTGGCTAGCCCATTTCTCATGAGAGAGCAGAAGGCTAAATTCTGATTCTTGATAGCATCCCGATTTGCCCTTACTGCATTTCGGAATACAGTAAAGTCTCTTGCTAACGTTTCTCCAAAAGGTAAATTCTGTAAAAAGTAGAGAGTGGAATTAACCTGGGAGTTAGGGATGCTGGTGAGGGCTCTACGAAATTCTTCTTCATGGGGAATGTCTTCTAGTGGGAACTTGGCATGGTAGTTGCCGTTGTGAAAGTTCATGTTGGTGATGATACGAGGTAGGTTTGTTGGTTTGTTAATCTGCATGATACATGTTACTTCAGATATGGCAGTTTCAGCATTGGCTTGTAGTAGGGAAGGGGAGGCAGCTCTGGGGTTATTGTTGAAAGAGTTGGTGGAAACATAGTTGGGGGCAGAAGAGTTGTTGTTGGAGGACATGTTTGGAAAAATTTAGATTGGAATAATCTGAGTTTTCAAATGAGTTCAGCCTTCTTTTTATATTCTTCGAGAATATCTTTTGCATGGTCAAAATAGTCCTCTGGTAGCCATTCATCGTTTGCCGGTGGCTCATTCTTCCACCTGACCTTGTATAAGGTTTTGGGGTCTGTTCTCCTTCCTTCTGTTCTTCTTGAAGTTTTGTGTCCCACGATACCTTCTATTTCGAATTTGGGGTGGCCTTCTATAAGGTCTGGGATTGTTCCAGGGAAGTTTTCTCCATGAATGGCATTCTCTTTGTAAGGGAGGAGAAGTACGGCATGGAATACGGGGTGTATCTTCCATTGTTCAGGAAGTTCCAGTTCGTATGTTAGTGGCCCTATTTTTCGTTTGATAGTGAAGGGTCCTTCTCTTCTGGGAGCCATTTTTCTTGAAGGGTATGTGATAGATAAGTTTCGGTTGTCTAGCCATACTTTGTCTCCTTCCTTATAGGAAGTAAGTCCTTTTTTCTGCCGATTGATGACCTTTTGTCGTGCGAGTTCATGTAAAGCCTTTGCTTCGTTCCTTGCTTGTAAAAGTCCCGTAATTCGTTCCTTGACATCTTTAACCCATGTTGTATCTAAAATAGAAGGTACTCCCACGGGATCGTATCCCATTAATAGGAAGAAGGGTGATTCTTGTGTCATGGAATGAAAGTTGGAATTAACTGCAAATTCTGCCGTGGATAGGAAGTTTGCCCAGTTGTGTTGTCTCATACTGCAGAAGCATCGAAGATAGGTTTCCAGTTCTTGGTTTATTCTTTCAGTTTCGCCGTTGGTTTGGGGGTGATAAGCAGTTGGCCCCTTCCATTTGACCTGTAAAAGCTTCATCATTTCTTGGAAGACTTTGGAAGTGAGTTTTGGATCTCTATCAGAGATGATAGATTCTGGTAATCCAAAGCGTCGGTAGACCGTGTCGAGTAAAATCTGTGCCGTTTTGATTGCCATTTGGCCTTTTGAAATGCAAGGATGGAAAATTACCCCCTTTGTAGATCTGTGGTCAACCACAACCAAAATAGAATTATAGCCTTCTGATTTAGGGAGGTCAGTGATCCAATCCATCGAGATTTGAGCGAAAGGTCTTGTGGTTGCTGGTGCAGGGATAGGGTTTAGGGGTGGTTTTCCTCGTCAGTCATATTTCATTTGTTGGCAAATCACACATCTGTCGACGTAGTTCCTGATGAAAACTCCCATTCCTGGCCACCAGTACTCAGTTTTTACCCGTTGTTCTGTTGCTCTTCTTCCAGGGTGTCCGGATGCTAAGGTATCATGGTGAAGTTCTACTATTCTTCGTCTTAGTTCCTGGTTTGGTGGAACATAACACTTTTCTTTAAAGAATATGATCCCGTTTTCTATTCGCCAATCCTCCAGAGAGGATCTGATTGGTGGTAGTTGTTTTGCATTTACCGTGGAGAGGATGTTTTGTCCTAGTTCATCATTTTCTGTCTCGGATATCATGAGGTCTCGTAGTTCTGTGTCAATTAAGTTTATCATGATATCTGCGTCCAGAATTTTGATAAACCAGTGGTCAGGTAGCATAGTGATGCCCAGGTTTTCTTGTTTCTTATCAGGCATCATATCCAGTTGTCGTGAGATCATGTCTGCTTCAAGGTTCTTTTTTCCTTGGATGTGTCGCATTCCTATATCAAATTGGGACAAATATAAGAACCATTGTGCTTGTCGTCAATTCAGTTTGTGTGGTTCTTGATAGTATTTTAGGTTTTCATGATCAGAAAATACTACTATCTTGTTTGGATGTCCTTCCAGTAGGTGTCGCCAAGTTTTGAAGCCATAAACTATTGCGTATAGTTCTTTATCGAATATCTCATAGTTTCTTTCAGTTGGGATGAACATGTGGGATATGTATCCACATGGTTTCCAGAATCCATTTTCGTCTTCTTGTTTTAGAACAGCACCTGTGGCAAAGTCTGATGCATCTACATGCATTGCAAATGGTTTTTCAGGGTCTGGTATCCGTAAAATCGGGTTTCATAGGAAGGCGGCTTTAAGTTCGTTAAAGGCATGTTGTTGTTCATCCCCCCAGATATATGGTGTTCCGTTTCATGTTAGCCTAAGGATTGGTTCAATCTTTTTGCTGTAATTGCCAATAAATTGTTGGTAGAAGTTGCAGAAACCGGCAAATGACTGGATTTCTTTAACCTTTCTTGGGGCAGGCCAATTGGCAATTCCAGCGAGTTTTTTTGGATCCATACAGATTTCATTTGGCCTGATGATCATCCCTAGGTATTCTACTTCTTGGGTTTTGAAAGTACATTTCTCTGGTTTAGCAAATAGCCCTTCTTTTCGTAGGATTTCCAAGACTTCTTGTGTGATCTTTCTGTGGAGTTCTAGGTTGTTTTTTGTGTAAATGAGTATATCATCCAAATATACTCTTACTAGTCCTTTAGCAATGTAGTCGGATAAGATTCCATTCATCATTCGCATGAACGTAGCCAGTGAGTTGCATAGTCCAAAGAACATAACCATGGGTCAAAAGATGCCTCTTTTAGTGATGAAGGTGGCTTTTGATTGGTCTTCTGGGATGATTTGTACTTTGTTGTAGGCTCCGCGGAGGTCAATTTTTGAGAATAGATCAGCTCCCTTTAGGTCTTCCATCAGTGTTTTGATGTGAGGGAGTGGGTATTGGTCTTTAATTGTTCCCTTGTTTAGATATCTGTAGTCCTGACATGGCTGTAATTCCTCCATTTCCTTTTTTCTGACAAAGAAGAATCCTGCAGTGTTTTCTGCATCTGTGCTATCTGGTTTGACTTCTTCGATATATCATTTTCGGAGGTTTTCATCAATGAATTCATTCATTGATTTTTCCTCTTTTTGACTTAGTGGATATACTTTGCTTTTCCTGGGTTTGAAGTCCAGTTTCATCTGGATTTTGTGGTCCCAGGGTCTGGATGGTGGGAAGGATTCTGATGTGTCTTTGTCAAATACATCTTGATAGTCCCATAGGTGTTCTGGAACCATTTCTTTGAAGGTTCGTTTTGCCGTATAAGTTTCCTGAGAGAGCTTCTGTGAAATAGTTTGTTTTACACGAATCGATATTCCATATTCTGCAAACAAAGTTTCCTTTTCAAAGGAGTGTCCCATGTCATGGTCTATCATGAAAGGATCTTCTATATTGGTGAGGAAAGCTTGTAAGTGCATGCTTTCTATAGAGAGATTGTCATCATTTGAGTTAGTCCAGTTGTCTTCCGTGGTTTCTTTGATCTGCTCCTCTTCTTGGAATGTGGATTCCTCGAGAGAATACCTATAATCTTGAGGGAGTGTTTCCATACACTCATTCTCCGATTTGTCAGGTATGTCTTCGATCATAGTTCTGTTTCATGTTGCCTTTTCTGGGGTTTCTTCCTTTGGGGTTTTATTTTCTGATCGAGCAAACATTTTGGCTAAAGCGATTGTAAGTGCCTGTCCTAGTTTCTTTGTTGAGTTGAATTCGGCTTGGTCTATTTCGAGGGTGCCCTTTTTCCAGTTAATCCATGGGTTGACTTTCTGGAGCCATGGGAAACCTAGGATAATAGATTCTTTGCCTATTCCTGATAAGTAAAACTGGGTTGGGATTGTTGCTTTTCCAATATTCATGTTAGCTAACACATAATGAGAGATGTATCCCTTTTTGTTCTGGGTTCCATCGACATTAAAGACTGGGATCAAGTTTTCTGTCTTTATCGGTGTTAGGTTTAACATTGTCGCAGTTGCTCAACTCATAAAAGATCCTCCTGCTCCTGAGTCGATAAGAGCAGGGATTTTTCCAACGTGTTTCTGAAATGTAACGGGAACGTGTATAGTATTTCATTCAATATCAGCTATAATTACATTTGAAACATAAATGGGAGGCGTAGCTGTTGGTACACTATTCCTCCTTATAGAAAACCCGCGGTTTCACATTCTTTGTAGAAGACTTGCTTCTTGGTTTCTTCCATTTCAGCCACTAGGGCACGTAGGTGTGTGAAGGCTTCCTTGCCTTTCTTTGGGTTTCAATGGTCATTTCCACTGTTTCAGTTCTGATTGTTCTGTATCAGGTTTCTGGTCTGGTTGCTTCGTTTGTCAGGGCAGTTAGCTGCTCAGTGTCCTCTGTTTCCACAGTTGAAACAGAGACCTTTCTTCATATATTCATCTTGGTTGTTTATGTCTACCCTGTCAACATCCATGGCATTAGGGTTACAGGTAGGCAGTGGTGTTGGTCTCGGTTTGAAGAACTTTGGGGTATTCCCTTGTTGCATTCTTTCATACTCCAGGCTTTCCCTGTAGTTTCTATTGTACTTTCTGGCAGCATCTTGCCATTCCTCAAGGTTTCTTGGGAGCTCCTTTTCGGAGTAGATGTTTCGGCGGAGTTCTTTGTTAAGCCCTTGTTTGAAGAATTCCATTACAGTATAGTCTTCCATCTTTGGAAGGTGATTCCTTAAGTTGTTGAATCTGGTAATAAATTCATCAGCAGTCATTTTTCCTTGGACAAGAATTTGTATCTTGTTATAGGCCTCAGCCTTTAAATCAGTTTTCCTAAAGTTGGCAAGAAAGTCTTGCTTAAACTTTTGCCAGGTTGGGTAAACTGGCGCCGATTCGTCATCTGTGAAGAATGAAGCCTGCTGGCTTATCTTCCAATCTTCTGCGATTCCTCCCCTCATGTAGGTAAGGGTGAACAGCACTTTCTTCTTATCGTTGTTGTAGATTTGTTCGTTTAGATCGAAGTACATCTCTATACTTTGGATCCAAGGGATCGTCTTTCATTTATCTTCTCCTGTGAAGACTTCAGGTAAGTTGGCCCTCATCTCACGGTCGTTTCTGTGGTCAATATCTGTTCTTCCTATAACGGTCTGTGGGGTCATTGAGGTCCCAATCGTTGTGGGTAAAGCCCTACTAGGCTGGTTAGTCTCCATGCTCTCAGCGTGAGACATGTCTTCTTCTGATTCGCTGTCTGTTTCTGAGGTGGTGTCAGCTTGTGAGGCTTCGTCGTCGACCAGTGACTCTGGTTCAATTGGTTCAGTTTCTAATTCTTCTGGTGTAGAAGATTCGAAAGATTCGTATCTTGACTCCCCTGACGATGGTGGAGTTTCTGTTCTGGGTAAGTTTCTTCCTACTCGTTGGTAGGGTATCACTGAAGTGGTCGGTGTCAGTGTATCGTCTTCGTCAGAGCTACTAGGTAGTCTGTATCGTCCTGTGGATCAGTCTGTCGTTGTGTCTGGTGTCGGTTGCTGCACTTGAAAGTGCAAGCAGGATAAGCTTTAGCTTTTGTTATGAATAGTCTCTGGAAGATGGACTAGTTCGAACAAGTGCAATATCACATGACTGGTTTGCAGACTAATAGTCACTTTAACACAGCCAGTATCAGGAGATATAGTATCTCAGTGCTGAAGCACCAATACAACTCAAAGAACTTAAGCTAGGCTTAGGTTTTAAGAGAGACTGAGTGTTCGATGAAAAGTATATCAAGTAGAATTGTTCAAGCTAAAGCTTAAGGCTAATAGCTGAAATCTCTTACAGTTTATATACAACTAACTAATGTTTCGGTACCGTTACTGCGCAGCATGCACAGCAGTCCAAGTCATAGTATGTAAGTAAAAATAGTTAAAGTAAGTCATATCGAGTCAAAAGAAGTAGAAGTAAAAAATAGAGATGACTCTTTATTGAATCGAGTCAATGTTTGACTAAAGCCCCAACTTGTAGCCAAACAAGTCCTAGGAAAATAAGGGTAAACAAGAAGAGAAACAAGAAGTAAAAGAAAAGTAAAAATTGTAACAGGTAGCGGCTTGGAGGATGGTCATAGAGTCTGGATTGTGGAAGTTAGCAAAGGGACAAGGCTTGAGATTCACACGGTACTGTTCTGGGCCTAACTTTGAACAGGAAGAATTTGGGGGCACATATTCCCTTGATACAAACAACAGTTCGAGATGGATCATGGACTTTTGCAGGTGTTGCTGGTATGTATTCGGGTTATTTAGGTTAAAAATTATTCTAATGCTGAAGACACTTTCAAAGTCCTTGCGACTGTTTCAGTAGTGTATTCCACGGAAGTGGAGGTGTCTCCTGATATCCTCGTACTGTAAGAGAACTCATGGCATCGAAATAAGGGATTTTATGTATCTAAACTATAATTTTTAGAGTGCCAATGATCACGTATTCCGTCATAGTATAAGATTTCTCTATTGAATGAAACATAATACTGACGGTTGCCTGCGTAGGGCCGTCGCATCGTGTTAAATATGCAAAAAAGCGCAGGGCAAACTGTTACATTACAAGATACCGAGCTGTTATTGATCAACGGTACGCAATCTGGGCAACTTCCATAAGTAACTGCTTCTACGAAAACTGGCTGCTGATATGCCTTCCTTGCGTTTTTATATTTACGATGGGTTTGTCAGTTATCTACTTAAGTAATACAAGGACTCATGGGCCGTTTATTCTTCGATAAGTTCGTCTTCTCTGATTGCATCGCCATATAAATGGATAGCTTATGGATAGCATTATATTAAATATGATCGATATCATTCAGGTGTTCTGCGAAGAAGTAAAATGTCAACAAGCGGTATTGTTGGGATCTGGGTCGGACTGACACCAGTCCGACCTTGGTCCGACCCAGATTGCTGGTGTACAAACTAGTGGAACTAAATATTCTAGAGTACAAATGTATTCCTATATAGTTTCCCCTTAAATATAGAGGGGCTTGTACTCAGTACCTACAGAATCATATACGTGATATGGCTTGGGGATCCTTCTCTAACCCTCACATGCACTGCATGATTTCCCTTGCATACGTGCACACACTGTGACACACATCATCCTTATTATTCATTATATATATCTCGCCATCGTAGCGAATATGAGATATCTATATTTATATTAATATGGCATATTTATGCCAATAAGTATTCAAGGAGAGATTATTCAACAGTCTCCTGGAGAAGTCTGGCATTGTGTTATGTTATGCTCCCTCACAGTAAACTCTAAGGAATACCATCGTTACGGAGAAGGGTTAATACAAGATGGCCTACATCCTTGAGCGGGGGAGGTCTTCTGTCTAAGACTTTCGGCAACGGGATTCAAGATCAAAGCTGGGATAGAGAGATTGTAAATAAAGTATAACTAATCTTACTGATTTATGAAACTCAGCAAAAACTTGTATTTTTTTACGCACATATTGATACCCAACAATTTCGTTACTTCACTAAAACTAGTCCGTACATAACAAAGAAAGAAAAGGATATCATACAGAAGTCCATATCAAAAGTCCTTATTATTCTTCACATCACAAAGCGGTTAAGAGCCATTTCTGTCAAATACGTTAGCTACTTTGGCTCGCAAAACTCATGAAAGCCCTACCTGATTTGGGTTCGGATAATCACAAGACCACATTTGAATCTAAAAAAGTTTAACGGTGTATCGTCAGGATAAGTAACAAACTACATGGATATTAAGGAATGCTTACAGTTGTTCCATCATTCAAGTTTCCGTCCGTCAGGTCCATACAAAGCCAGGGGTTCGCAAGCCAGACAATATGGTCTTCAGGATAGACTAGGAACCCGCTATTCGTCCAGTGTAGGAATTGTTGGTTTGTGTTGCCGCCGAA
>JASFCY010000442.1:0-10027 GCA_036940585.1 Cyathus olla
GAGGCTATTGCCAAACAACAATCAAGGCTAATGCCAAACAAGTCAAAATAGCCTATCTGGAAGTGATTCCTGACAATTGAATCCCTGTGACATCAGAAGTAGTCCAATGAAGTCTATGGAGATTATTTGCCAAGGTTTATCTGGTATTATGTTTGGATCTAGAGGGCCCTTCTTGGTTGATTGGTGGATGTTTGTTTGTTGGCATGCCTCACATCCAGTTACATATTTTTTGACATCAGATTTCATTCGTGGCCACCAGTAGTCCCTAAGTATTAATTCCTGTGTCTTGTATTCCCTGGGGTGTCTACTAATAGCTAGATCATGGTGGATGTGAATAATATCTTCCCAGAGTTTGGCATTTTTTGGTATATATACTCTGTTCTTCCAGGTAATAATAATACCTTCAGTTGATTTGAACCAGTTTGGATCTTTCTGTCCCAACATTTTAATGACTTCTTTATCATGATTCTTCCAAGATTTTCAGATTCTTTTCATGATGTTGTCATCTTGTCTGATTATATGATGTTGTGCCCTGAAGTATTCTGGTTTGAGAAGGGTGATGTCTTTATTATCATCTTCTCCTTTCTCATGTCCAGGTCACCTTGATAGTAGATCTGCTTTCATCATCTAATTCCCTGGTTTATAATGAAGTGTAAACTGATATTCCTGTAACTCTGTGATCCATCTGGCCTGTCTTCAATTGAGTTTCTGGGGTTTCTTAAAATACTCAAGGTTCTTATAATCTGTCCAGATTTCAAAGATTTCTTTGGCTTCTAGAAGGTATTGTCTCCATTCTTCTAATGCTCTCATGATCATGAGTATTTCCTTATCATAGATTTCATAGTTTTGTTCAGCAGGGTTTAGGGCATGTGATATGAATATCACCAGTCAGTACTTTTCATCAAGCTGTTCTTGTGACAGGATGGCTCCATTCACAAAGTCAGAAGAGTCTGCCTCCACATGGTACTTTCCATCATTGTTGGGTAAAACCAGTATTGGTGCCATTGAGATTCATTCCTTTAGATCAGAGAATACAATTGCTTGAGGTAGTTCCCATTTCCAGTCATTCTTTTCTGTGAGTTCATGGAGTAGTTTTAACACTTTTGTGAATCCTTCAATGAATCTTCAATAGAAGTTTATAAATCCCAAAAATTGTTGTAGTTCCCTTTTATTGTTGGGTACCAGCCAATTCCTTACAGCTTGTACCTTAGCAGGGTCCATTCTCATGGTGTCATGTGAGATTATTAAACCAAGGTATTTGACTTCCATTTTTTTGAAGAAACATTTTTCTGGCTTTAGGAATAGGTTGTTTTGTTCCAGTTTTTCTAGCATATGTTTCACCATGATCCAATGTTGATCTAGGTTTTTGGTGAATATTAAAATATCATCCATATATATGATAACTTGTCCAAGATCTATTTCATCCTTGAAGATATCATTCATCATGGTTTGGAATGTAGCTGCTAAATTTGTTAATCCAAAGAACATGACTAGTGGTTCAAATAATCCTTGATTGGCCCTAAAGGCTGTGTATTGCTCATCTCCTTGTTCAATTCTGACATTGTTGTATCCCCAATGAATGTCTAGTTTGGTGAAGTGTTTGGCTTTTTTAAGTTTATCCACCAGCTCTTGGATAAGTGGCAGTGGGTATCAATTCTTAATAGTGATTTCATTCAATCTACAGTAATTTTGAATTGGTTGAAGTAATCCATCTTTATTTTTGATGAAGAAGGGGAAAGCTCATGGTGATTTAGAGGGTCTAATGCATCCCAATTTGAGATTCTCATCAAGAAACTTGTTGAGTTGTCTTTGTTCCTCCAGGTTTAGCAAGTAGATCTTACAATTGAATTTCTTAGCTCCAGGGATTAGTTCAATTGCATGATTCCAAGATTGTCTTGGTGGTAATTCATCAAATGATTCCTTTTCAAAGACTTTTCCATACTTGTGATAAACTTCTGGCACTACTTGTTTCCAATGCTTCCTTGACTGCTGTTTGTTTTATGCTTCAGCAACCTTAGATGTGGTTGTTTGGAATGCCTGTATTTCAATTTCTTCCATGACATTGACAGCAATTAGTCTATCTCCTTGTTCGAAACTGATCTCTTTATCTAGATCTTCTTCATCTTCTTTGGGGTCAAGTGTGTTGATCAACAGAGTACATTCAATAGAACAGTATGTGAACTTCAACATGCTTTCTTTCCAGTCTATTTCTGGATTGTGGGTTTTCAACCAGTTATGTCCAATGAAGATGTCTGCTTTGCCTAGGTTGGATACTGCGAACATCATGGTTTCTGTGTGTCTACCTAGTCTAACTTGGAGCTCTGCATAATGAGTGATTGAGCCTTCTGAGTTAAAAGTTCCATCTGCATTTGTTGAGCAGCACAGACTGCACAGTGGCAGTAGCTAGCAAGTACTCTCACCTGTTAGGGTGGTTGAGTAGAGGCTTAGAGTGACACAGGTAATGATGAGACCTTGTTATTCTACAGAGGAATACATAGGGTTTATATACTCTACAGAGATGCTAAATATACTGCTGTAGAGTGCTGTTGTGGATAGCATACATACATATAAGGTAGGAGATATACATAGAGCTGTTTAGCTAGCTGTTAATAGCTGTTAACTGGAATACATAGGATGTGCTATCTACTTAGGGCTATAGAGGCCGATCTAATCTGGAGTGTGATAAGATAAGATGTCAAGAGATAAGATATCATCTCAACAGCATTGTATACTGGAGTTGATCTGGGATATTCTTTAACCATTATCTTGTTTCAATATATGAATTCCTTGTTGATACATGATCCAGTGCTGCTGCTGTCTAGAAGTGCCTTTATGTTATAACTCCTTCTAGAATCTAGAGTTGTGACTACCATGTAAAGATCCATCTGATTCCCTTTGGTTTCTCAAACGTATCGTTTTGGGGACTTTAGTTCTTCCAATGTGATTATTACATTGTCATCAGAAAGGTTGTTTAAGTCCTTCAAAGTTATATGAGTTACCTCAGGTTGTCGCTTTGCATGTGTCCAAATATCAAGTATGCCAATGGCAATTTCTGGTTTTTCTTCCTTAATTTGACTTGCCATCCAGTACATGTTTCCTTGTTTTGCCTCCTTTCCAGTGAAGCTGCGCTTAGATTTTTCATTTTTCTGTGATAAAATAATAGATTCCTGATCTATACTAGGGATAATTACAGAAGATGATACATAATTAGAGGCCAGCAAGTTCATGCTTACTGTTGGCCTCAATGAAAACCCCAGCTAGTGGCTAATTACTCTTTCTGGTCATCAGTAAGATCAGGCATAGGTATAATAGTGGCTACAGTATCTGTATTTGTATGTAAGGGGGCATCTACAGCCCTGTTTATAAATTGTCCTGGTTGGTTTGGACAGTCTTTAGATAAATGGCCACATTGACTACATTTAAAGCATAGTCCTTGGCATTTCATAGTAGATTGCCTCCTTGTGAGATGGGAATTGTATTAGGGTGCACCAGGATTTGTGGTGTGCCAGATGTTGTATTATTGGGTCAGCTTCTGTTTGTGTTATAGTTCTTGCTCATGCTTGGACTACTTTTTCCAAATCAAGTATCTGAATCTGGTTTCTGTTTCTCGAAGGCTACTGCCTTTTCTTTCCATATTGCAATGTTCATGTTGTTCTTTAATCCTCCAACTTCTACTAGCCTTTTTCCTAGTCCAGGATTAATATCATTCTGGAATTTGTCTACAAGTCCAGTATTGTTGAATCTGGTTAAGACTTGCCAGGTGTTAAAGTCAAGGATGCATTCCTCCATGGGTTGTTTGTCCTGCCTAAGTTTCGAGATCTGGGCAATTGCATTGCTTCACATCTCAGGTGATACAAAGAAGGCATGCAGGTTCATTTCTAATTGATCCCAGGTATGGAATGGGCATGTTCGAGTGAAGCCTGTGATGGCAGGTGTTGTTCCTTCTGCCTCTTTTCCAAATACCTGTCCTTCCATGGGTTCTGCTCCATTGTGAGCTTCCTTCCAAATTTGTTATTCTTGGTTAAAGGCAATCAGGTTCTCCATGTAGGTATCTGCCCATCTCTGGGTGATGTTGCCTTTACCCTTCTTGATCTTCATCAAGGTCTGGGTGATCCATGACCAATCTAACCTAACCTTCTTTTCATCAAAGTAGTTGGTCATTCATCTAGTCCATCCGGTGACCTGGTCAGGATCACCCTCAAAATTATCTGGGGGAGTGATCTTCTCCTCCTTTTCCAGTTTAATCTCTTTGATTACTTGATTAATTAAGGTTGTGAGATTGTTTGTATGGGTTATTTTATCTGCATCATTGAAATTGTTCCATCTTTCAATTCCCCCAATGATGAAAAGGGAGAGGAAGATTGTGAGGAAGGCAATGATTGCAGCTTTGGAGATCATGGTTTAATCAAGATGAATGCAAGAAGGTCTGTAGAAGTAGTAATGGTCTCAGCACTCTCTACAGTTAATTTCTTCATGAGTGGGAGCAGGTGGTACAGGAAATGGTGATTAGGAGACTGGTTCAAGAAGAGAGATTTCTTAGGGTGTGGGTAAGCAAGGGGGGAAGGGGATAGGGATTCTGTAGTAATGTCAGAGGAGGTAATGGAGACCTTCGACAAACAGTTCTGGTAATGGAGATGAGGCTGGTGTGATTGCTCAGGTAATGGTCCGAGTCTGAGATGTGATATATGAGGGAATAGTTCGATTACAGAGATGAATGGAGTTGTTGGGTCAGGAGTATGGTGAGGATCATTGAATGGTGTGTGATCAGAGGTTAAGGGTACTGGTTTGGCTTGCTGGCATATGGATTTGATATAGGTGACTAGATACACACACCTTGGTTACATGTACACTGACTTGCTGATAGAACTAGCTGGGACAACACATGGTAGCCTTTCCAGATACTAGTGACTTAGAATTCTCTGAGGATTATCTCTGCAGTCCTTGTACAATCAGTAATTCACCAAGAGTTGGGCTCAATATTACTCTTTTTGGCTCTTGTACTTCCAAGCACAATGATCAAGTCTATTGAATACAATGTATGTCTATCAGTCAGCCAATTGATGAGAGGAGTATGAGAAAAGAGACTTGTGGGGGTTCCACAGGAGCAGGTATGTGAGGTCAAAAGGGGAGTCTTAAGCTAATGTAAGTGACAGACAACTTGTCACAGTCAAAGTCACACACTAACAAATAACATAAAGAGAGTGAGTAGAAAGATTAATATATAAACTGTCTGGAATATACAAGCTTAAGACTAAGGAGTAACTATGTACTAGTTGCTACTTATATACTGTTCTACTTGTATCTACCCTTAGCCCAAGTCCATGCATAGGACATATGTATTACTGTGCTTTTACTGTGTACATGGTTATATAATTGTAATGAGACTGTACCTGTAGTATGCTGAGTAAATGCATAGTTGCCTTGAGTGTTCTGCATGTGTGTCATGTGATTAGTCACATGTTTATGTCACATGACAAGAAGCACATGGATCCTGACACATATTGGATAGATATTATTTTATTTCTTTTTTGCTGACTTGCCTTCTCTCAATTTTTATATATCTGTGCTCTTAACTTGTAAGTACATCTTCTTTAAATTTCCAATCAAGTCTATATCCTGTCTATATTTTAACTATTATTCCTGTGCCTTCTTCCAGCCAAGTGAGTACTTGGAGTACTCTTCTTTACACTGTTTGGTCACTCTTGTATTGGCAATCAAACTTGTTGTAGAAACTCTTCATCATCTCATCATATATATGTAAGCCTTTGCAAAGTAATCTACAGACTGGTACTAATAATTAATTAATGATCTAGTGCAAAAAATAGCTCCTTGTCAAAGTATTTATTCAGCCAAAACTTCTCATGATATGCAAGGCTAGTTGTTTTCATTAAATGTCAATTAGCTTTCACTCCAAAACATGAAATCAGGTCTACCAAGACATGGAGCTGATCTAATGTCACAATGTTGGTCATTGGTATGTTGTTTGTGTGTCTTGCACAGTTGAGGGCATATAGTCCATTTTTTGGGTCAGGATACAATCCCCTAGAGGAAGAAAAGTTTTGATTCAGCTGTGGAGTAATGTTGAGATGCTCAAGATAGGCAATAAAATGTGAGCCAATTCTACTAGATGTTATTGCATGACAAATTAGCTTCAGTATTCCAACAAAATGTCCTATATTAGAAAGACTTGTTAATTAAATGTCATGGATAAAATCAATTATTTCTTTACCTTTAATCCCTGACTTTGGCCAATGTTGATTGTTATCTATATTTACTAGAACTGCATCAAAGTGTCCCAATGGCCATTGATCAGATGGTGGTGCAGCATTGACTGTCTTTGCTGGAAGAGCTTCAAATGGATAGTGAAATGCCCTTGATTGAAGTCTCATGTGCTTCCAAATTTCAAGGTGAGTAAATGGCAAAACTGAATCATTGGCTGCAGTTCATTGTTCTCCAATAATATAAATAAAACTCTTGTTTGTATCAAGGCATTGTATATATTCCAACAGTGCTGGCTTTAAGTCTGGAATATTATATGCCACACATACTTCATCAACAGAAAGGTACTTTGAATGAGGATCCTGACTTAACTGAAATGCTGTAGTTTTTATTGGTGATTGAAATGTCCTCAAAGGCTTTGGCAATTTCTTTCCATCAAGTGGTTGAAGGAAAAATACAGCCATTGAAAATAGTTGTATCATGTTTATTCTGTACATTCATTAACTGCCTTCAGTCTTGCTCAGACTCAGGAAGAATATCTTCATTGTCCAACTCATCTTCAGTGTCATGCATATTACCTTTGAAATCAGATATGAGTTCATATTCTCTGATACTGGTGGCAAGCCTGAAGTTTCAGCATTTCTCTGCATGGTTAAGATGGCAACAAATCTGATTCTCATAGTTTTTATTATTGCCTAACTTAGCAGGCTGCTTTATCCCTGTGATATGTGCATGCTCTGTAACATCTGCAGACCATTGTATAGGAACCCCATTGTCGTTTAAACTTGGAACCACACGTTGCAAGAACTCCAGTTTGGGGATATAAAAGTTGGTAATTATTGAATTACCATTTTCCCTCCATGCTCCTGATTTTATAATGGCATATTTATGCTCATGAAATTCTTGAAGAGCACTTTCAATATTTTTACATGTAACCCCACTAATATAGAGAGCTTGTGCATGGTAATGAAAATTCATTAATACATGAACAGCAATTAAAAAGTCTGGAGCAATACCAGAAGCATCAGAAATAATGCCAATTATGTATCATTGGATGTCTCAGTGTTCACATCCAATCACCTGTTTGAGTGTGGATATGCCTTCTGAGAAATGCCAAAATCCTGTATGAGGTTGTACTACTGAGAACCAATAATCAATCTCTCCAGCTCTGACAAGATTGATGCACTATTTTGCATCATAATCCCAAAATTCTTTATGCTAATGATGGAGTGGCTCTGATCCTAAAATTTCAAAGGATCTGATAATGGCCAGTCTCACCAAAATGGATGATGGGTGCCATTTAGTCGAAATTCTGCTGCCAATTTCATATATGCCTCAATATCCCAAGGATCTGTAATATGGAGCTCTATTTCTTTCAGACTTTCTAAAGTTGTGGAAGGGCAGAAATATTGGTTTTATCAGATGATAATACTGTGCCCAGTAGTGTAGCTCCAGCTGGGATGTTCTTCTGTGGTAAATACATTAATTAACTTTTCTCATTCCTTTACTTAAAGTAATATAATGAAAATTACCTGCATTGATCGGGCTGCGTTACCTGAAAGCTGTTCAGTGTAGATATGCATAATTTTTTTAGAGCTGTCAAATAATTGCATTGGCTTGAAGTTAATATGATCCTTAAGTAATGGATTTCACATGATTGAACTTAGGCACTCAATTGGATCATGAAAAAACAGGTGTGTCTTGTTTTTAGTTGGGTGAATGGTTGTACATTCCTTCACCTTCCAACTTGGTACATCAGGCAGTATTTCTGCATGATTTCAAAAATCCTTAGCAGTGGAGAATGATAAGCATAGTTTCTTTACCTAGTGATATAGGTTAACATAAATTAAGAGAAATATAATTATGATTTAGCATACAATTTCAAGCTTCAGAAACAAATCTATTTTGGTCATACTTAATCCTGATTGCAGTAGAAATTCTGCCAAGTCCCATTCTCCATCTTAATCACATACTCCACCACCACGCCACACCCTCAGGAACATGCAAGCTTCAAAACCTACTGAAACAATCAGTGCTCTGTCAAGAAAATTTGGTATTTCAATGTCTTAAGGGTTTTTCAGGTTTTCTCTCTTGACATCTCAAAATTTTCTTCTATTGTTCTTTCCATTCTCCATTATATTCATTCTCTTTAATTTATCCCCTTAGTCTAGACCTCTCTTCATCTCCGTTGTACAATGCCTTTCCACTTTTAGTTACATTTTTCCCCTTACCTCTAGTATAAAGCCTCTGTAATTCCCCCTGTGCAATCCAGTGAAAAGTTTCCCCCTTTCTAGCTCATATTCAAAGTTTCTTAAGACTAACTCATCATTTCTCTCTCTCTTTCTCTCTCTCCGAATGCTTTCACAACTTCTTGTTATCTCGAGATTTCTATTTCTCTTGAACTTTTGCTCAGCATTACATTGATTTAACTGTTCTATTTAACACTAACTACTCTATACAATTGCCTTAGGACAACCCAGGTCAAATAGATGTTTTGACCATCTCACATTCTTTGTTCAGGTTCACTCAAACTCATAGTTCTCTCTACACCACATCCATGATAAACCATAGGGCTGACAAGTGGCACAGCCCACTACCTTAGTCTACCTTCACTTTATCAATAAATTGGTTGGGCTGGTTTTATAATAGCCCACTACCAAGCCTGTAGCCACCTTATGCTAAGCATACTTCAGCAGTTTGGTTACATAATATTGTGCAGTACATTGATACCACACTTTTCTGTAGGCCCAACTGAGAACCTTAAAAAAAAGTTCTATAATCATAATGTATGGTAATCCAGCTACACTATGAGACCATTATTAATTGGTTAAATATGTCCTTATATAAAGGGGCAGCATTGCAGATTTTAATCATCCCATACTTTATGCACCATCAGCACAGAGGGTGCATTTTCACATCATATGTATATTTCACATCACATTTTTTGAACTTTCTGCTGGCTGAATTGCCTGCAGTACATCTTTCCCTACTATCCTCCCCATATTTCCCTGCCTATTATAACCTGATTACCAGCTTCAACCTGATTCTATACTTGTTGATCCTGCATTGTTTTGTCTTTTGCTAATGCAAGTAATTGGAACATAGGAACCCTACATGCTACAGAGATCAATCATGGGGGAACTTCTGGTATACACCATTCAGTCTAGTCATCCTCCAACTATACTTATACAATTGTTGAAGGACTTATTGAGCTAAAAAATGCAGCATGTATCACAGCAGGTCACTGATTGGCTGAACACTTGGATCCTCCAAAATGCTATCCAGAAACAAGACAGGCTGTAATTAGCAATATCATGAGCTGGGTTAACTCAAAGCATCCAGGGGAGCTGATAATGTGGTTAAATGGACCTGCCAGAGCAGGAAAGTTGGCAATTGCATAAACAGTCACCAAAAGATGCCACAAAGAGAAAAAGCTCATTTCCAGCTTCTTTTTTTCTTGAACTTTTACCTCTGGAGGGAGGGATAATGGTGCAAGATTCATTCCAACAATTTTCTATCATCTTATAATTGTGGTACCGGAAACCAAAAAGGTAATAATGTCTGTATTCGATGACAATCCTGTGATATTATCATACTCAATGGAGGATTAGATGAAGAATCTAGTTCTGGAACCACTTGCAGATGTTATAGCATGCATCAATGTAGCTGGCATTCCAGCACCACCTACCCCTTATCAGCTTATAATTGATGGTTTCAATGAGTACAATTATTGTCAGGAATCACTTCCAGATAGGCTATTTTGACTTGTTTGGTATCAGCCTTGATTGTTATTTGGCAATAGCCTTAG
>JASFCY010000445.1:0-10003 GCA_036940585.1 Cyathus olla
CTGAGGCTATTGCCAAACAACAATCAAGGCTAATGCCAAACAAGTCAAAATAGCCTATCTGGAAGTGATTCCTGACAGTCCTTGAGGATGCCACTTTTAATGGCACTTCTCGGTTTTCTGGTGGGCTACAGAGCCTTGAATCTGAAATTGAGGTATATTTTTCTGAAGGTCAGGTGCACCAAGATCCTATACAATTCTGGCAGATATAATATTAAAGCTTCTTTACCAAATTGTACTTTCCTAGCTTACATTATAATATCTCAACAGGAAAATCAGTTAAGGTATCCTACCATATTTCTTCTTGTCATGGATATCCTATCTGTCCAGTCATCTGCTGTTCCATGTGAGCAGGTATTCTTGTCAGCAAAGGAGACTGTTACCCCATGTTGCAAGGGCAGGCCGTGATCTGAATACAGTTCTAGAGTAGCACATATTATGTACCAATAGGGGGATACAGACAGTTGTGCTTTTAGGGATATGAAGTATCATCGTGGGAATTATGGTTCCCACCTGCCATCGTCAGTCACTCATGTGAGATAAAGTATGTGGTTTATATCAACCAGATGTGAATATTGGAAGGAAATGTAGTTTATATCAACCAGATGTGTAAATATGTTAAATATAATTTATATAAACTACATTTCATTCATCTTCTACAAAGCAATCTTTATGTTGTTTAGTTTGCCCTAGGGGGGCTATGTTACACCCACCATTTACTTGACACAGAATGCACTCTTTAATACAGTATGCAGACCTATTCATAGGTATATAGATTGAAGAATGCTGGCATATAAATGTAGTTTAAATGAACCAAATGTGCATATTTTGATGAGAATCGCCATTTTTGGAAAATGATCGGGATATGAACAGGTAGCGGCATGACACTTAGTCAACAATAAATCTGATTTGTGTCAACCAAATTATAGAAGCTATTCTTATGAGTTATGGGTTTGGAACCATATGGTAGGAAAATGGTTATAGTGCAAGATACATTTACGGCCGTACTGTATATGTCACTGAAATTGTTATATGTGACCCTTATGGTGGTAGAAACAAGTGTAAGTGTCTGATATCTATAGTGTGCCTTTATACTTCTGGTTCCCATTTGCTTCATATTCAACACTTCATAACAACTGCTTTTTAAACATTTACCATTGTATCTATAAATTAAGAGACTGCATAATAAGTAGGAAACTTCTCCACTCAAAGTTCAAGAACAGCTAAATGATGAGGTAGTATGTGTCGAAATACTGATGTATGGTTAATGAGAACATTGTCCACTTATTCAGTGCTGCTCACATAGCATGAGTAAAATTGATTAACTAAAATCCAAGGAAAAAATTTTCGTTGTTATATTGAGAATAAATGTCTTCGTTGAACTACACTTTTATTATAACTCTTGCACGTAAATGAGTTATATATGTATAGTGTATTGGTAGATTTAGAGAATACATTACATATCTAATAATTAACTACAGAAATGTAACTCAAACCCAGTGTTTTCTGAAAAGACAAGGTTCTTCTTAATTCTTTTCACATGTACTTTGATGTATACATCTTATGTTAGTATATGTAGGTGCCATATTTGTAACCGTAAACAGTATGGCCCCTCCACTGTATGCTCCATAAGGTATATGTCATGTAAAACATATGACCTCTGTATGGCTTACAGACATAAACTGTATACAGTATGTGCGGAATCCTACCTTGCTGTCATTAGTGTCTATGTTCTAATAATTGATTACCATTTGATTGCATATTGTTTGGTCAATCAATCATCAATGTATCATGCATCACAAAACACATCAAAGGGACTTAGTAAAATTAGTGCAAACTTCCACATTATGTCTTGACAAGTCTCAATGAAATATAATTATGGAAGTGATATGCTTTATGTCTAATAGGTATATTATACAAGTATGGTAAAACAATACAACCTAAGTAAAAATACCATACAAAATGCATTACAGATAATGGTGCAGGAGAGAGATTAGTTTATGTACAGCAATAATAAGAAGTCCAAGTATTATCTGTTAACTATGTATACTGTTAATACAAATGCGAAATATAACTCTTCCAAGATTCCAAGATAAAATAAAATACAACAAAAAATGCATGACTTAAAAAGGAACGCAATCATTGTCAAAGTTCATCATGCAACCAATCCACCCTCGCCTGCCATTATTGAACACCCTCTTCTTCCCATTTTCATAGACATGCAACGTCGAGATTGCTACCCTGGCATCTGTGAAACCCCTAACCATTACATGGGGCCTCAAGTCGGACCTGCTATGATGGAATGGGGCACTGTGAAATGTGAATCGGGCCAATATAATGACTGAACCGCAGTTTGGACAGTGGATTCAATATGTGCGTGTTCAGAGGCACACTTTACCCTTCCTGATGTTACCTTTAGATAGTAAAACATCTTCTCCTACACTGTAAGCTAAACAAGATCTGATGAAAATGAGGACTTACTTTGAATAGATGGAATGGAATGATGGTGATGAATTGAAGTGAGAGTAGATGAAGAGAATTGAGAAATAAGACAATAATGATGATGAAGTAAGACGAAATCAGAAGTGATTGATATTAACAGCTGGTGTTTATTCAAAACAAATTGTTTGCAGGAGCATGATAGCAGAGAAACACAAAATGTCGACACTAATAACAATTGTAAGAGTACTTAAGATGGGAAATAACTATAGTACATTAATGACATCCTTGTAGATATGTCAATTGGTATAGTAATATTAATGTATGGAATGCCAGTAGTTCTCTCAATCATAGAACAAAATTTGTACAGTCAACCAGACTCAACTTGGTTGCTAAGATGTGTGTAGATATGTTTTTTGATGATGATTTCGATGTTCTATTTTTATACTTACATGCATATTTTAGCGAAGTTCTTGGCATGACCCGGTTAATTAATGGAATTAACAGCTACTTATTAACATCTATAAATTACATGATGTCAACTGTTCATCTGTGAAGATTTTGTCATGTGGTACAGATAAACTTAAAGTACTTCAAATGATAAAGCTTCTGCATTATATATGTCACATGCCAGTTCATTCATTATATATTGACAGGAAAGCAGTATTTGCTATTTTAGATATGTACCCACCTTGAAATACCTTAATGTAGCAATCAAATATCTTTCCTCCAGCAAATCAGCCTCCTCTTCCAAAGGCATTCTATGTTTTACATTACCATTCCCACAATGCTACAGAACATATAAACCTATCATACCATTTATACTGTATAACTAATGAATTTAAACCAGATTGCAAATTTTGATGGGAGGAACCTGATTAGGAATGTGATGGACAAAACATTGGAAAATGACATATTTGTCAGTATCACATTTAGTCTGCCACAACCAGATTATGGAGGCACAATGAATCCAGTTTCTATAAACTGGATCTATGGATATTAAATCTGATTTATCTCAACCACATTATAAGGGGAATATGAATCTGGTTCATATAAACTAGATTCTATAATATGCATTTCAATGCATTCTGGTGGAGATGGCCAGATACAATTGAGTGTGTGGTTATTAGTAGTTAGTAGTGCTCTATTCTATATTATACTACTGTTCCCATTACTATCTGGTAATGCTACAGGACCTAGGAAACTATACTAACATTGTACTGTGATCTAACTGAAGTTGGCATTGTTTGGTCAATCAATGCATCATGCATCACAAACACATTAAAGGGACTTGGTATAATTCTATTGCATTCACAACCTGAAATTTCTATCATATCTTTTGGCATGCTGAGCAAATGTGGAAGACTTGAATACAATAATATGTTGCATTCATGTTTTCCACTATGTTTATTATATGATATTATGTACATGATGGGAGATCAGGTAACCTACCATTATTAAGGTTTGAGAATATTTGTGGCCATCTAACTGCCAAACATTGTCATGTGACTGTACTGACTTAGAAAAATTTGAGCTTGCACATGAAATGAGAAATTTGAATTCAAAATTTACTTGTACTAGTTATAACTATTGATATCCTTCCATCACTCTTTTATATTCATTGACAGGTATGGAAACCATAAGGAAACATTGAGATCTGTTGTTTGATTCGGCTAGTTCATTCAACTGAGCAATGTTGCAAGTCACCATAAGCATCCTTCTTCTCTCCTTGTCATCTTCCAGAGTGACATCCTTTTGTGTGACAAAACTCTCTTGTTACACCTAGTGTGACATCGGCTTTTGTCACAGTTTTGTCAGGATCTACTCACTTTTATCACATGACATACATGCAGAAACCTCAAGGCAACTATGCATTTACAAGGCAACTACAGGCATGGTTTAATTATGATCATATGACTGCATGCACAGTAATGCACAGTGATATGCATGACTTATGCATGGACTCTTGACCCATGATAGACAGATGTAAAAATAGTATATAAGTAGTAACTAATACATAGTTTACTCCTTAGTCTTAAGCTTGTATATTCCAGATGGTTTATATATCAGACTTCTACTCAATCCTCTTACATCATCTGTTAGTGTGTGACTTTGACCATGACAAGTCATCTGTCACTTACAAGTTTCTAACACATTGAAAGAGCAAGATATGCCAATTGCATTGCTCATGTGAACTATACCAAAATAGCTCATCTTGAGCTCATTGATAACAGGGAAAGAACAACTCATATTTATGTAATTTGTAAATAAAATAAGCTAAAGATGGTAATAAAGGTCTTGAAATCAGTACTACATAGAACAGTGTGGTATCACTAAGAAAAGCCTGCTGTTTCTTTAGACAGCCAGTTGTGACTGGCAGCAATGAGTGTAAATTGGTGAAACATATTTATTTAAATTTGGTGAGATTGACTACTACTGGAGTAAGTACTCACATACTCGAAGGCAGAGTGCTGCATGGTTGTCAATTGATGTTCAATGGCACAGGAGGAATAAGCTCAGTGCAAACCACATTCATCAGTGAGCAAGGTGAAGTTGACTGTTATTGGCATGGTGAACATAATAGCATCAATCTTGAACCAGTAATCTGTCAATATAAGTTATAACAGGCAATGTAGATAAATATTGCTGTTAACATTATTGTTTGTTATTGATCAATCCAATGTTGGATGAACATTGTATGGTTCACTCATGGGATAGGTAGCTTGAACTAATGGATGTTGTCAATTGACAAGTTGGGTGTGAAATGAATAAGGAAGACTGATACAGTGGGAGATTATTGACTACTGCCTATGAATACCTGTCATTAATTGATAGCATGCTGAAATAATGAGGTACTGTATACTTATAATTAAGTCACCCATGGGAAAAGACTCATCAAACACATACAGTCAAACTTCACTGATGAAATATAACTTGTAAATTACTTGTACACTACTCATCCTCTCTCAAGGGCTTTATATACATGTAAACTATGTATCTAGAAATTTCTACTTATTTCCTATGGTATTCTACTTTGTGTAATCCAAGATGAAGTTAATGCATTCTAGTATTTACTAGAGTGTGTGGTGTTGGCTTGGCTTACTAAGCAGTCTCCACATGTGCATGGTGGAGTTGTATTATCTCACAACATTCACTTAACCTATATCCCTCAATGGACAGTGCAAGCTGTGTAGTTTAGAGGGCTATGGGGTATCCCTTAAGTACTGAGTTGGTGCTTGAATAGATGCCAGCTGAAAATCAGAAAAAATCGGAACATTTTTTCGTTCTAATATGCTCTGAAATGAACTACTTGCTTTATATTAATAGTTGACACAACACTTAGAGAGAGCCATGCAGGCTAATTAAAGATTCTATTTATTTCTTTGATGGTGACAAGTATAAGCAATGGCTTAAAGTAGCAAATTTGGAGGTGGTGGGAATACACCCCATACAGGTGAACCCAACTGCAAGAGAAAGTAATTTGTAATTGAAAAAACATATCAGTTGGACTACACAAACATGAAAAGTAAAATACTAACCTTCTGTCCCAGTCCCTTGTGTCACATAGTATCACACCAATCTTGACCCCTCTCACCCAAAAATCACTCCATATGTACCCACACTTTGTCACATTCCCTGCATTCCCATCTCTTTCCTTGGGTCTTTCAACAAGACTGATCAAAAATGAATGCTTAGGTATCATAAGCATCTGCTCAACTATGGCAGGAAAAGTATAGAAATTCGACGTAGAGGTGTGGTGTTCAAAAGTGTGAGCTTGGTCAGCCTTCCTTGCACACCCAAGAGCACCAGGCCTAGAGGAAAGCTGCATAGCAGGACAAGGTACTTGGGTTCCAGTGAATGGGTGGTGGACAGTTCTGCGATTCAGAACTCTAACATCATTCTATCAACATTCTTCAACCCTCCTTGAGTGCATGCATCAACCCATTGCATTTCTCTACTGCCTCCACAGATTCAAAGCCCCATTGTCCCATCCTTCAACCCTGTACATATCTTTCAATCAATGCTTGGTCAATGCATAGCCAAATGTCCTAAAAGTATAGTGTAAAGATACATGTGGTTGTGAAGGAGGATAGTACCAATAGCAAGGTAACATGGGTGGAGGATAATATGCCAGAGATCTTGGGTGAGTTCAATGTGTTGTGGAATGGGTGAGGATGAGGGCATTAAAGTAGTCCATCATATCTGCATATCCATTATCAGCCTTGAGCTAGAGCTCTATGTGCATACACAATACAAAGTTCAATGTCTTCACCTTCTTTGGTTCATTCCTGCTATGTGACTGGAAGTTGTCCAAGGTGTGGGTGTATGGTGAAGAAGCCAGGTTCCATGCTTGATCTCTTGTAGCAGATCTTTAAAACAGAGGAAGAGAACACCATGAGAAGTCAAGTGGATGTTGCAGAAGACACTGGCTGATGGGACCACTGCAAGAATAGAGAGAGATGAGGACAGTAGGTGTACTAATTTGGGGGAAGGGCCCAAGCCAGGAGGTCGATCAAGGGGCAGATAAGTACTTAGTGTTGTATTTCCATTTCTGTCTGGATGGGACTTGATCATAGTGAATGGGACAGATTGAGTGAGCATAGCACATTGAACTGCAATGCCTCTTCAGGGCCAGAGGGTTCATAGAACTGGGTGGTGGTGTAAATCTTTGGCATAATATATAGCAAGAATATATTTATGAAGAGGGAGATGATATGGGTGGTGGATAGTAGTAGATGGTCTATGTACCCTTGGTGGTTGCTGAAAAAGGTGTTGTTGAGCAGAGTGTGGATGGCAGTGCTGGGCAGGCTGATAGTCCAAGAAGCCATGTGTTCATGTGTCTTTTCTTCTTCCATCAATATCCTTCATCAGCTCTTCAGAGAGGGGTCTTCCCCAATATATTTGCCACCCAACTGTCTCTCCCTAATCAATTCATGTATTCAAGCTCTTGCCTGGCCCCAGCTCACTGGGTGACATTTTCTCCTCCTCCCACAGCTCTGAGATGCCTCCTTCCAAGAGTGCTTTGATCACTCCCTGCCTTCTTTCACTCATGAACACTAAGGCAACAGAAGGAATGAACATGTCTTGAAGTAAATCCCTTGGACTGTTTGTCTTTGAACCTTACTTGGATACACAAACCAATAATTTATTTTCCTACCTCTAGCAACAACCCACCACCTTGCCAATCTCCCCTACTCTCTCCTCGTCCACCTCACACCCATGCAACTCCTTTGCCACTGGGCCTCTTCATTGTCCTCACACTCACCCTTACCACCTCATGTTCACTCCTTTCCCAATCAGCAAGAAGATACACCCATACCCATTGCACAGCCTACACCCCAGTGTCTGGCATGCCTGTCTCTGCATTACCCTCTCCCCAACCACACCAAGGAGGAAGGGGTTTCAGGCATTTAAGGTCATTGCTACCTTTACTAAACAGAACAACACCAGCTCTGGCTTGAATGGGAATGGGAGTGCACCAGTAATACCCGTGAAGAGCACTGGTGGGTTCGGATTTGGAAGCATCTGACTTTCAATACAATGGGATCAAGGCAACAAAAGGAAAAGGGACAGGGAGAAGGAAATGCCAGTCATAGCTATTGGACCAAGCTTGTCAATGTCTGCATCAACATTCAATTCTTCCTCATTTGCAGTGGAGCAGTCATCTAGAATACCAGAGAGTTTGCTGTCATTATCAGATATGCAAAGATTAGTCTCATTGAGCAAGTTGGGGAAAGAGAAGGGGAGGGAGGGGGATACAGGTGTGTGGCATGTGGGCAGTGTGGGTAGTGAATGAGAACACAGTGGAGGGGGGAGTGGTTTCATAGGAGGAAGATGAGATAGATATGTTGAAGGACAGGACTTGTGATGGAGAAGATGGTTAGCATTTTCTTTTTCACATTTATATGTACCATAGCTAACAAGTTTATTGCTTTCATTTTTTTTTTTCATATCTCCATCCCTAATCTGACAACTAAATTTTCACTCATTCCCAGCACACTTGTTTCAATTTCTGCACCCCCCCTCTCCCAGACCCACATCTCTCCCTGTTTCTCTCAGCAGAGCTATCAACCATAATCAAAGCTGATTCTTCAAGGCTGTCTGCTATGAAACCACAATGTATCCTCTCACTTTGACTTCTTCTCAACTTCAACCCCTTCATCCACAAATCCTCCCACCTCAAGACCAAACCAGAATCCAGTAGAGGGGTCAAAATGGTCTTCCATGTCAGGTCTACCTTTGGATTCAAATCACAGACCATCCCCATCACATTCAGATCCATATCACCCCTACTCACATTCTCAGTCACTCCTATATGAACCTGAACCTGATCTAGACCTCAGCTCATCTCTCATTATCATGCAGGTCCTTGATGTGCTTGGATTGACAGAGAGAGTATGGGGAGAGGTGGTGGTCATCGATGCTGATGCACAGGAGGCTGATGAGAGGAGGTTAATGTATAGTGTGAGTGCAATTGAGGAAGATATGGCCACTGGGAAGAAGATGGATCAGGGCTGGAATGACTGTTGAATTCAGGATCATCAAGACAAAGGGAGAGGGAATGGGATAGGGAAAAGAGGAGGAGCACAGGGTCGAATGAGAAAGAAAGGAGACAGCTGTCTCTGTTTTACTGACTCCACCATTGACTAGTGGGAGTTTGTAAGGGGGAATAAACCATTGTTCTTGCCATGGCTGAAGCATAATTCACTATCTTCCTCATTGTTGTTGCCTTTGCCCCTGCTTTTCTCAATACCACAAACACCAATTTTGTTGGTTGGTTCTATGAAGATGCAGTTTTTACCTCCTGCTTCACCTGTAAGGGATAGAGAGCTACTGGCTTCTTATATATGTGGAACATACCCCCCAACTTCCCCTGTATGGGGGACATTTCCACCCCTCTCTCCTTGCCTCCAAGAACCACATTCTCATTCACAATCACCAGTGCATTCATGTTCCCAAATACCCAACCCCTCCCCATCACAGACAATCATGGTTCACAATGATGGCACCCCCCTCAGATTTCCCATCTCAGACATATAGGAGTGTGAGCATCACTTAGGCCTATGTCCTACTGGAATTGAACCCACACCCACACCCACAATCAAGTAGGAGAGCAGCACACCTCAAACCACTATGGAACCAGAAGAGCAAGGGCTAGTGGTCAACTTCACCTGGGCAACCCTTGGTGGAGTCAGGAGGAAGGCTGTCCAGAGTGAGCATTGACTCTTCAAGGCCCTCATTCTTGAGTGTGAGGACAAGGACAACACCTGGTGGGTCATCATTGAGACTGGGGAACCCTGTGTCTCCAAGTGATACCTCTCCCAGTGCAAGCACATATTCCCCATCATTTTTGAAAGCTGTGTGATTACAGAAGCAGTGTATAAGTGTTCAGGAGCTGGGGGGGTTAAGTTCACATTTGGGTTGGATCGGGTTATGTCTGAGACCTGGGAGTAGCTTGAGCATTCAGGTGGGGAGGCACTGAGATAGGATGAGAGTCTTACTTCCCATGGGGAGTTTTCTCATGATAGGGACAGAGGGGGGGAAAGAGAGGGAGAGGGAGAGGCCA